>JADLZK010013129.1:0-29169 GCA_015847255.1 Hyparrhenia diplandra
ATTGAGATAATACCACGAGGGAGATTAGTTCACATGTGCTGGCATAATGAAGAGCTTTATTGCATATGAGACATGACATGGAGTCATGTGGCCAGGAATGGTGAAGATCAAAGACAAGACTTGTGCTTGATGGGCCCAGGTTACCGGTGTGAAGAAGGGCAAAAGTCGGCGTGGCGATGGACATGGCCCATTGAAGCAGGCAAGACTTGGCGCGGGCCGAAGCCCATAGCGATTGAAAGGCGCAAGTAAGATCCAAAATCGATGGACCAATAATTGTCGCGTGATGATGCAAGTGGATCATATCATTTGAATGACCGATGTTGGTGCATGTGTTGCATCGGCGCGGAGATGGGCCGGAATGGAAATCGCATAAGGCAAAGGTATAACCTTAAATTTCATTTCAGCCGTCATGAGGAGCTTAGAAGTTTATGGCCAGGGTTTTAGGATGATAGATGGCCGTACTATCCAAAGAGGGGCAAACTTGTTTAGCGTATCGGTCATCTGGTGCCACTGTCTTGCGATCTAACTGCGTGTGTTAGGATGGTAGCGCATTAAGTGAGATCAGAAGAAAATTCCTTTGAAAATGATTGTGAAAATGCTAACACACATGCACATGATGATGTACACTTGGTGAATTGTTGGCATTTACCAAAAAGGAAGTTGTTCGGTGTTTCACCGGACACACTTGGGCTGCTCTTAGAGTGGAATACTTCTTTGATCCATTGTGATTTGGATCAATTAACCATGTGGGTTGTGTAGCCCTCACGGTAAAGCTTTCATAGAGTCCAAGATCATCAGCGGAGTTAGGATGAAGGAGATATGCTTAGAGTTTTACTGCCCGGTTATTTGCCATTTGAGGAAGCAGGGCGCATACCGGTACGGGGTGTGTGTGTCCGATGGGGAGTCTAGAAACATGTTTTATTGGTCGGGGCGTATACACGGAAGCATGCAGGCTACGCAGGAGCACTTGCGCACCGCGGGCATCGCGATATTCTATTTTGGCATGTTGGGTTATTTGGAGGGGCAAAATGAATTTTTCCTCCCCAAGCGGCTCTATTTTGGCTTGTGGCTATAAGCCCAGGGATTGTGGCTTGATCATAGCGAGTTCGCGAGCACCGCCAGGCCTTGGTGCTTGAGAGCCCTCCCACTCACTCTAACGATAGTGTTCATCCGATTGAGTGAGTGGCGGTCTGAATGCGATTGCTTTGAGAGATTGCATGCGTGGCTGGCACTTCAGAGTGTCGTGGGCAAGCCGGTGTGCTTGTTTCTCTTGGAGGGATTTGCCACCTCCTAGAGCGGCTTAGTGGCAAGACTTAGGTAAACCTTAGCGGAGATTGTCGCGGTGCTCGAAGGAGAGGATTTGTGAGAGATTTGAGCTCACCTACGGCGGGGTCGTGAAAAGAGCATCACTACTAGAAGCGTGTCGATGATTACACTCCTTTGTGTGTGTGGTGTCTTCGATTGCCGCGCTGTGATAGGCTCACTTGAGGTGGTGTCTTGGAGTTGCCTTCTGCGGGGGTGCGAGGGGCAAGTGGTCAGGAGGAGTCACAGGGGAGCCATCTAGGTGAAGCAAAGGAACCACCAAGGTGTTGAGAGTGCGACACAGTGGGAAGGCCCGGCAAGCTTCACGCGCGCGCACGCGCGCGCGCGTGGGGAAATCACCCGATGTCAGCTTGTCTACTCTTCTAGGTGGTTTTGCATTCGCCAAATCACAAGCTTTGTATTTACATTCATATATATCTTATGCTTGTGCTTGTGGGCCTTCTTGCAATTACTAGCTTGTGTAGCTTGTTAGTTGCCTTACATGGATTTATTGGCAGCTAAGTAATTTGAACTGGGTTAGAAGTGTGTTGCCTTGTCCATTTATTGCATCTAGTGAGCTTAGGATTGGCTTTGTGCTTTTGCTCATTAGGGTAATGTAGGAGCTCACCATTGTTTTGAAGTATTACTAGTGCATACTTTGTGTGACCTTGCAATAGAAGCGATTAGGAGCTCAAGCTAGGCTTATCACCTCATTTTGCCTTGTGTGGGGATTCTTTTTTGTGAGGTGATTTAGAGTCATAGCTAGAGGGGTGAAGTCTTAGCTAAGCGAATAGTTTCAATTCGCATTATATTTGTTGCTTGACGCCAATTAGATTTAGAAAGGACTATTCACCCCCTCCCCAGTCCCCATCTCGACCCTTCAAGTGGTATCAAAGCTAGGTCTCTCTCATTTAGTGGTCTTAACCGACCGAGGAGGATGGTGACTAGTGGGCTAGATGTTCGCGTGTCCACACATTTTTGATGGCACACATTTTTGCGTTGGAGAAGATTGGCATGTATGCAATTTCAAGTATATTTCTCTAACATGTGGTGGTCGTAGATGTGGGCTTTTTCTTTGTGCTATTGATGAGAAAGGATGCATCTCCAAGCATAAACAAAAACACCTACATCCTAGTGCCAAAAACTACTAACTTTTATTTTGATCTTTGGATAGTAGCATTCTTTGTGAATCATAAGACCTTGCAAAATACTCGCAGAGATATAGGTTTTATCTCAATGAAAATATGGGATGATATCCAATGACAATCTTGATGAGCCCAAGATGGAGGCACACATGAGGTTGTTGAGAGCATGACCACATCGATGGTTGTGGAGGGGTATTTCCACCTCCGCGGTCAAGTGGAGATGATGATGATGATCAATCTACTCCAGTCCCGCCTTGACAAGGTTGATGAGATGCCACAAGTGATGCAATCAATGATGCTACTTCATGCACGCACTTGATGGTGAGGATGATGGCTATGAGTGATGATTCTACATGTTCATCTACATCACGGATTGCTCTATGTCACTTGGTGACACCAAGGTACCTTGTGGTAACATAGTTGTCGATTGTGATGACCCAAACTTTTGAGCTCATATATAGCCTCATCCATGGTTTTTAACAAAGAGCTTGCTAAAAACAAGAAATTAAAATTAAAAAACTCTTTGCTTAAGACAACATGAACAACAAGAGCACATCTACTTTTATGTTACTACTTGTTCACATGAGTGCTAAAATTGGCTCATGAGGAACTTAGTGTTACTCATGATAGCAGTACAAGATCATGCTTTTTCTCACTAAGAAGTTTTCAAATGAAAAATCTAAAAACTAGTGAGAGCTCATCTCTTAAGGTCAAAAATGATCAATTAAATATTTTGTGCTAACCCTTGTGATGTAGGCAAGAAAGAGAATGCTTATCCACCTCTCTTGTGACGATTTACTTGATATATCGCCTTACTTTCTTCACATACCAATACTTGTTCTACTTACATATGCTTGTAGAACCTTAACCTTTTAAGAAAGAGAACAAAAGCTCAAAAAAAGAAGTAAAGAAAGAACGTGCTTAAAAGATGAGAAGGTGCTACAATTCAAAGGTCACCTTTGAGCAAATCGCGAAATCTCAAAAGATACTATGGTGACATAAGCATGGCAGCAGATTTGAGAGGAGGAGAGATGACAAAAGCGAAAAGAGGCAAAGCAAAAAGCAAAAGAAGATGGAGAGCTTCAACAAAAGGCTGCTCCTCACTCCATATGCTACTCGGTGTGCCATGAAGTGGGACATCTTGCAAAAACTTACCCAAATGAAGAAAGCTCAAGTTGAAGAAGAAGGAAGAAAGAGAGAGCTCCAAAAGCATGTCAAGTGCGAGAAAGTGCAATGTTTGGGGTCACCTCACCTCAACATGCCCAACCAAGAAGGTAGTAGAGCATCAAGATGAGCCTCAACCAAAGCCACAAGTTGAAAAGCAAGCCCCAAGATCAAGTCAAGATCAACCATGAAGCTAAAGGTAGTGACTTGAAGATGATGAAAGAAAACAGAAGGGTGGTGGAAAGGCAAAAGAGCAAGGCATCAAACTCATATTCAAGATGCCAAGAAAAAGATGATGTAAAGAGAAAGATTCAAGTAAAAGAAAATAAAAGGATTTACTCACATCAAGTGCATTGAATGTGGGGGCATGGACACTTTTGCCTGGAGTGTCTAACTTAAGCTTGAGAAGAAGGCTCAAGCAACCCATGAGGAGAGCAAGGCAAGAAGAAGCATCGAATGAGCAAAGAAGAATGGGCTCAACAAAAGAGATGCTACTCATGTGGAGGAAAGGGGACACATGGCTCATTGCATGTCCCTAGGTGAAAAATTGTAAGCCTATTTCAATTGATAATGATACTATGCTTAGTAAGGATGACAATGATACCTCTTAGGTTGCTATTGCAAAACATCCCACTTCTCATACTAAAAGGTAATGCCTAAGTATGTTGCACCTAACTTGAGGACCCAAGCAAGTTTGGGTACCATCAAAAAGTGGATGATTGTTTGTAGGTACCATGGCATTGGAGGCTTGATTCAATTGAATTCATATTGTTCATCATTTCATTGAGTAAGTATTGAAGCTTATTGCTATCTCATCCCAATGCCAAAATCATGACAAGTGAAGTCCAAATGAGCTACAACATACAAAGTGCAATAATCCTAGTTGTGGTGATTTGTGGATATTTGAAGGCTTACAGAATATTTGAAGATGAAGCTTGCTATATGATGATCTTAAGCTACAAGGTATACTTCTTGTTGATCATATACACATATTTGGATGCATATGAGATGATTGAAGATTGGATATATATGTGCATATGTTGCTTGATATGAAGATGTTTGAATGGATCAAATGCTTAGTAGTCCAAATTTGAGTTAGTTGGAATGGATATTATCATGAGATGACATTTAGTATGAGATTACAATTGATACATGTCTTGTGAAAGTATTCAAAAACAAGTTAGCTTCAAGTTTGATTCAAATTGGTGAAACATAGCTCAATTGTTTCCAAATCTGTCCACTTTTACAAAATCTGAGTGAGCTGTGATCATAGCCATGTTGGTTGATCAAATCTTATTGGAATGGCTTAAAAATTTGGTATGCATGCTCTATACTTATGGTACAAGATCTTTGTAAAATTTCATGATGATGATTGAACAAAGGATATGCCGGTTTTTGTTGGAAAGCATGCGGCTATATTCTTGGCGATTTTAAATGTAGTAGTGAGGAAAGGTATGAAGCTGGTAGCAATCCATAAGGACTTTGAAGCTCAAATTTTTATGGTACGCTGGAATGACTTAGTGTTGCATCTCCACCAAATTTGGTGGCTTTTCAACATATACATTGTGTGAGATATGGTTTTTTATTCCTTGAGATGTACAAAATACGCTTGAGAGAAAAGTGACAAACATTGGATTGATCAGAGTCACTTTGATTGAAAGGTCCTCAAAAAGTTGGAATCATGATTATAAGTGTTTGAGGCACTTAAGTTTGGTTTTGAATTGAGTTAGAAGCATGACAGAAGCAATGAGTACAAAAACCCAATGATTTGGGGAACTTTGTACACCTTTGGTACTCAAGTTGGGAGGGTAAAGACCAAGCAGATGGAGAACTGGATTTGAATTCAAATGATTATGATATCTCTCTTCAACAAGAAAGAAAAGGACTTAAAGAAGATCTCAGGTTTACTCATCATATCAAGTCCATCACTTGAATCAATCAATCAAATTCAATTCAAGTGATAGTGTGAGATAGTTCTTGGTGAGATCACTTCTCCCTAGAGAGGGAGCTTGCCGCCCATGAGGTAAAGTTGACAGAGTTGGGATAGCTGGAGGGGCCAACATGGAAGTGATGATATAGGGGTATTTCGAATACTTAGTTGAAGAAATCAAAAGGGTTGATCAAAGAAGAAGCAATCAACATCCAAAGAGAGCAACTCGCACAAAATTCAAGTGATATTCTTTGTTGATTCTCTCATTTGCAGCGAAATCAAAAAGAAAGCAAGCAACAACATGAAGATGAGAATTGCACTTGATCATTAGTGGTTCTCGATTCATATGGGTGAAGCATAGTATTCACTTATTGGTATATTTGGTCTTCACGAGCTATTCAAAAATGGACTTCACATTGCTATTACGGGTATTGGAATCATATTGACTATCACTCTACTCCAAGATAGCAAATGTATCATTGTATTGTGCATGATCATTTCATCCCTTTACTAGTATCTTGATTTAGTGCATATAGTACATGCTTATTATTAGAGGTCATGCATGACAAGTAAAGAAGTTTTAAATTCCTTTACTTTACCACTATTGCTTGAATGATTATATGATCTAGTGGTTTTGTATATGAATTTGTTCATGAGCCTAGTGATCCCAAGTACTTGATCTGGCACAGTTGCTCACAAGTGACAAGTACAACATTGGCAAGATAACCCTTATACTTTATGAGGTGTGAAGAAGCTTGTCATTGGATAAGCCCAGGACTTGGAAGCTATAACTGCATCATTTTTGGTTCAAAAAGTCAACAAGAAAAAGCTCATGGGGAAGCATTACCTAGTTCAAAAATTTGGTTTCAAGTGACAAAATCTTTTCAGAGTGGCACCACATTGCAAGAGATATATCATACTCTACAAGTGAAGTATTCTTGCTCACACTCAAGAAAGTAGTACTTGTAGTGTATCCAATGGTAGTTTTACAAGTGATCCTCAACTTTAAAAATTGATCAATTCAAATTAAAGAAACTACCCTCAGAATACAAGTGGAATTCAAGTGGATTGACATATGCTTTTGACGCATAGGGAAGTGCCCCACACCTCAAGATCCAAGGTCAAAAGGATTCTCTGAGTAACTACATATGGCCATTTCCTTGTAGTTTTCATGCTTCCACATGTAGAGAGTTTACAAAGTGAAATTGTCATTCCAACATATGATGAATTGTCCATCAAAAATGAAGATTCAAAGACTCAACCATCTATCTAGTCACACCCTTTTGCATCAAAGAGGCACACCCTTTTATGGAAATTGATGACAAAAGGGGGAGAGATGAACAAAAGATATGAATATGGGGAGGAATGGAAAATATGGGGAGAATGGAACATGGACATGGACCAAGAGGAGCAAAATTTGAAAAATTGAGAGGATCAAAAATTCTTGGACATATGAGGAAAGCTTACACAAGTTGGGGGAGCAAGCTCATGAACTTGTTTGATTGCATTTGATATGTGCATATTCGTATTAACTTTGCTTGCATTTGCATAAGTTTTTTAAATTTTATATGCAATGCTTATTGTGGTATACTTGTTGGTCATAGAACGAATGATGATATGATAGCTTAGCATGCATAGGTTGTAGCTAGACATATATATGCTTCATGAGAATTAAGTGCCATTACATATAATGTTGATCTTACATGGTATGCTTGAGTTTTGATGTGTGTCTAGTTACATGGATGATGCTAAGCATGAACTTCAAATGCAACTCCGATTGGTATCGCTTCAAAGGTTTACATCCTATACACCTTAGCATCACTTTTGTAGTGTTAACCCTCCCAAAAGTTTCATATCTATGTATGTGTGCAAACCTTGAATTCAAATCAATTGGGCACACATACTTAAGTACCACTACCAAGTAGGACCACTATGGTGCTTATCCAAATCTTTGACATTGTGCTTAAATGTTGGATAAGTGACATAAGAAACTTAAACAAGTTAGCAATTTATACTTGTATAAAGTGCTAGCTTGGAATAAATCTTCAATTCCATATCTTTTGTAGTGTTGCCATCCAATTACAAAAGGGGAAATTGAAAAGGTCCCTTTTTGGTTTTTTGGTAATTAGTGACAACATTAGGTATTATATGTGTGATTGAGGGGTAATACCGCGGGGAGATTAGTTCACATGTGGTAACATAATGAAGAAGGAGCTTTTATTGCATATGAGACATGACATGGGTATGTGACGAGGAATGGTGAAGATCAAGACAAGACTTGGCTTGATGGACGGTTACAAATTAATGAAGAACAGAGTCGAGGCGGTGAAAGCTGGCGATGGGCCGCTGGCCCGGTGAAGCTTGGGGCAAGACTTGGCCCGTATGGACGGCCTTAGCGGTGAAGAGCAAGTAATAAGGTCCAGATAGATGGACCAATAGTGTCGCGTGATGATATGTAGGAAGTGGATACATATCATTTTGGTGATGCGTGTTGGTGCATGTGTTGCATCGGCGCGGAGATGGAAGCGGAATGGGATGCGCCAAGGCAAAGGTATAACCTATAGGAGCATTTCATTTACTTGATCATGAGCTTAGAAGTTTATATGACGGGTTTTAGGATAGATAGCGTACTATCAAGAGGGGCAAACTTGTTTGCATATCGGTCATCTAGTGCCACTTTAGCGATCTAACTGCGATGTGTTAGGATCGAGTGATGGCGTGTGGTGAGATCAAGAAAATTCCTTTGAAAATAGTTGTGAAAATGCTAGCACACATGCACATGATGATGTACACTTGGTGGTGTTGCTTTTACCAAAAAGGGAAGTTGTTTGGTGTTTCTCGGACACTTGGGCTGCTCTTAGGTAAGGAATACTTCTTTGATCCATTGTGATTTGGATCGAACCATTGGGTTGTGTAGCCCTCTGAGTAAAAAGCTTTCCACTTAGAGTCAAGATCGCCAGCGGAGTTGAATGAATGAATATACGCCGTTTTCTTTTGGGGCGGTGAGGAAGCTTACCGGGGCGCGCATGCCGGGAGGCGCCGTGTGTGAGTCGATTAAAGCTCGAAGCATGTTTTTTAGGTAGTGCCGGACGAGCATGCCGGAAGCATGCAGGAAGAAGCTGCAAGCGCACTTTGCCTCGCAGGGCGCGCTCGCGCGAGGTATTTCTATTTTGGCATGTTGGGTTGGAGAGCACCCGGAAGCATGCCGAACTCATACATGAGGCGATGCGTCGATGGTAGCGCGAGAAAATGGATTTTCCTCCCCAGCGGCTCTATTTTTGGCTTGTATTTATAAATAGAGTTGTAGCGATCATGGCGATTCTTGAGCACACTTGGGCCTTGGTAGCTTGTGTTGTGAGGTAGCGAGAGCCCCTCCCACTCACTCTAACTTGATAGTGTTCATCCGATTGAGTAATTTGGCGATTCTGAATGCGATTGCTTTTGAGGGTGCATCGTGTGGCACTAGGTATTCGTGTTGCCCGGCCCGATGTGCTTGTTTCTCTTGGAGGTTGCACCTCACAAGAGCGGCTTAGTGGCAGGAGCTTAGTGAAGCTTAGCGGAGATTGTCTTGATTGCTCAGAAGGAGAGGATTTGTGAGATTGAAGGAAGAGCTCACCTGCGAGGGGTCGTGAAGAGCATCACTACTAAATGTGTCGGTAGGTAGAGCCACCTCCCTTGTGTGTGTGGTGTCTTTAGGTGCCTTGTGGTAAGGCTCACTTGAGAGTGGTGTCTTACTTACGGTGCCTTTAGCGAGGCGTGCCTTGAGGGTATGAAATGATGGGAGAGTCACACCCGAGAACCATCTAGGTGAAACACCAAAGGAACCACCCCAAGGTGTTGAGTGCGACGCGAGGAGGTAGGGGAAGGTGGCAAAAGCTTCGATACACCAGGCAAAAAAATCACGGTGTCAACTTGTCTACTCTTCTCATTGGTTTACTCAAAATCACAAGCTTTTGTATTTACATTCATATATATCTTATACTTGTGCTTGTGGAGTAGCTCTTACAGTACTTTTAACTTGTGAAGCTTGTTGGTGCCTTGCTTAGTTTGTTAGCCAGCTAAGTAATTTGAGCCTTTGGGTTGGCGTGTGTTGCCTTGTCCCATTGTGTGCATCTAGTGAAGACTTAGGATTGGCTTTTGTGCTTTTGCTCATTAGAATTGTGTAGGGAGCTCACCATTGTTTGAAGTACTAGTGCATAGGTTTGCAATGCGACCTTGCAGCCAGAAGCGATTAGGAAACTCAAGCTAGGCTTATCACCTCATTTGCCTTACGTGTAAAGGATCTTTTGGCCAGAGGTGATTTAGGGAGTCATCCAACTAGAGGGGGTGAAGTCTTGGCTAAGCGAATAGTTTCAATTCCGCATTATATTTTGTTTTAGCCAGAAGCGCAATTAGATTTAGAAAGGAACCCAATAATAACAAGCTAGCATTCAAGTTGCAAAACTGGTCCACCCAATAACAAAGAAGCGGGCATTCTAAAGGTTTGCTTAGGGACATGTAAGCACATCCTTTTTGGCACACGGGCCTTAACCAAATAAGGCATCGCGATTTACAAAGATAATTAAAAAGAAGACACTCAACTAGATGGAAATTCCCTACGAGGGGCTTAGGAAATACGGCATTTGTCGGGTGAAATCCACGAGTACATTACTTCCAAAATCACGAGTATCATACTAAGACAAAGAAGACAAATGCAAATGGCATTCACGAGAAAGCAATAATAATAGTAGTGGGACATCATACGGTGAGTTGAGCGGCATACCTGCTTGAGCAGTAAGCGGAAATTCTAGATGTACTATACCTAGGCTATAAGCTAGAGCATAACACAAAACCTAACACAAACAAATCATTATATCCTTGAAGCGAGGATCTCGTCGGGAGGCGGTGGGATCTCTCACCTTGAAGTGAACACGGGGTCCCGGCCCATGGCCTTGGCGGTACAGCGAATAAAAAAGAGAACCACCACGCGAATCGGAGACAAAACCCGTAGATGCACAAATGGACATGGAAACCCTCGGCAAAGAAGCTTACACTTGGTGGGGTTGGTGGCTCCCTCGAGTATTTCACGGAACCGAAACAAGGGCCGTCGCCGCGTCGGGGAGTTGGGTAAGGCGAGTGCAAATCCATGGATGCGGCGCATGGAATATGCAGAAAGCGCATGGGTAGGACGAGGGAGATCTCACCATGGTGCTGCTGGCGAGCTGGCGGCCTCGAGGCTATGTTGAGATGCTCCTGCTTGGCGTGGTGGAAAAAGAAGCGGTGTGGAAGGAGCGAGAGTTGTATATGAAGCCCGCGGCAACTTCACGGAAACCCTAGCGGCTTCGTTATGAGATTTTGAGCCATCAGCGCGGTCACTATAGGCCCACGTAAGTTCCACGTTCGTCAAGTTTTACGGACAATGCGGAATTGGGCGAATCGTCTCAAAAAAGAACACACAATATATGTGTGTCATGGTTTTAGTAGCATATTGTTGTATACTTTTTCGTATATTTTGTCATTGTGGAGGTATATTATTTAATTTTTATACATTGGTTTGGGTTCTCAATGTTAATGTTATTTTTTTAATTTATATTCCATTGAGAGTTAGCGTGATTGGATGAGTATGATGGTTAGCTATGCATCGGTGTAGCAGATCAGCTATATTGTATTTTGCATTTGTTATTGAAATGGAACTATAACAAAAAGTATTTATTAAGTTGTCAAAAAGTTCAGCGTGATGATATTTTTATCATAAGGAGTTGTGAATAGGATTTTTCTATTTTTATGTTATTTATTTGATTTTTCATATGTACCCATACAAAAACATAGGAATAACTCTACATAGATTTGTTTATGATGATTTCAAAAACAAATTGATTTTTACGTTATAATATTTTTTTCTAGGATTCACTTTGCAATTTAAACTTTTTACCAAAATTATCGGTAAAAAGAAAAGAGTAGATAAAGGGTAAGTGCGTCGGTCGAATTTGGCCCATTAAGACCTAATCGGTCAGAGTGGGCGGGGAGGCCGACCTAGACCAAACTTTGATTTCAAAAACTCGAGGGGCTTTTTATGCAATACGTGAGAGGCTCGAAATGCGTGCCAAATTTCATATAAGTTTGGCGGTTTTTCGCAAAATGGTCGGGACTCGCTGATCCGGCACGTGCGTGCCTATGATGTGGCTACTCTCCTCTTTTGTTGCTTAGCTTTTCGTATATAGAAAATTGCTCGGTTCTTGATTCCAAACAACTTATTCCAATTATACGGTTTGGAAGAAGAGGTTAAACCATTGTGTAGCCTCGACATTTATCTATAAATTTGCTATAAAGCTAAAAACCCAATATCAGAAATTCGGGCATATCCTTGTACCAAGTCATCCGCTTCTCCTCTTGCCATAACCACGCCATCCGATTACGTCCTCCCTACCCTCCTCCCCGACAGCGAAGAGGCAAATGCATCATCAATTCCTTCCACATCACTTGATCGCCACTCGGTCACAGATGCGATAGAAAAGGAGAATCGCAGCAATTAATCACACATACGCCACCTCCTCCTCTATACACCCACCAAACCCCTTTTTGAATAGATGATGGCCCAAAACCTAATTCTCTAGCATATATTGTGCCATGTCATCCCCTTCTCCTCATGTCGTAGCCAAGCCGCCTCGATTCGCTCCTGCCCTCCTCCTAAGCACGAACTAGTTAAGCGCCCGTGCGTTGCTCTGCGACAACTTCAAGTGCATATACACACACTTAAATGGCATGATAAGATAACCATACTATAAGAATTAAACAATGATACTAAAGGTGACATTTTACTTTAAATAAGTTTTGTGAAAGTAATACAATCAATCATGTGGATATCGGAGGTTTTTAAACTCTATTTTTATGGGCTTCTTCATAATTCATCTAAGATAATATTATCAAGGACACTTTGTGTATGCATACTTGACCATTGGTCTTGTAAAATTAAATGGATGGGGCGACTTGGTGTGATGGAGCAAACGAGGATTCGAGTATAAAATAGTTGCTTGGCCACAATAGCATGTGCGTCGACTTTTCGCGAGCAGTTCCTGAGAACAAGCGGCTCATTTAAATAAGACTACTTCATAGTGGATAACTACTTCACGAGCCGAGGAGTCCGCAGGTTTCCTTCCTAATTTTTATCGCATGACAACGCTTACGTGTGGTTAATTCACCGCCTTTATTGTGTGGTTAATTCCTTCCTTTGCTCCGAGGTAGGTCGCATGGGCCGATGCGTTCTTTTCTCTCCCTTCGAGGGTTCACATAGAGGGGTGGCGGTTGGGCAAACTCAGCCGAGTAGTGGCACCATGCCTCTAAAGGAAAAAGCTGCTTCCTCTTAAGAAGCTTCCGAATGGGAACATCTCATCGAGATGGAGCGCGGGGGTGATCGAGGAAGGAATACCAGCTTCCCGGCTTGCTACCCTACCCACGATTTCCACGTCGTGTATTTCTTGAGAACCCACTTGCACCGGCTTGACCTTGTACCGATTGCACGGCCCATTGGCGAGAATCAATAAGAAGTTCCCTATGGACATGAATATAAACAATTATCTCCATTGGCGAGGCGTTTGTCAAGTCTTAAAAATGTTATCACGCGACCTTTATTATGTTGCATAGGTTCCATTGTGATCAAGCTGGACACAAAATTAATCCAGCGCGGCGGTATGGCGTGAGAAGGAAAGAGATCTTGCAAGGGGGAGGGGTGGAAGCGCCGCGATGATAACGCTTGAGGAAGGAAGGAAGAGACGCTTGGCGTCAATCACCCGCAGCGTGGCCGTGTGGGAGGGAGGAAGGCATGTTTATTTCCTTTCTTTGACGCTAAAGAGAGGAGAAGGCGAGGTTCATGGTTAATTTTTCTAACCACTATTTACGGTTTTCCTAATAGTAGCGCTAATAATTTCGCTTGCGTGGTTTCGGGCGAGGTGCATGGTTAATTCTAACCACTATTTTACGGTTTCCTAATAATAGCGCCAAAATAATTTTCTTGCGTGGTTTCCTTTAAAAGCTGACCTTGGCGTGATTGAAAGGGATTTTTACTTTCTCATGTGTTGCATGCCGAGGGGTGGATGGCAGTTCGCATGCGAAGTAGTGAGTTCCACGTGATTGAAAAGAGAGATTTTTACTTTCCAATGCATGCGGGGTGGATGCATGCGGAGAGAGAAGTGGTGAAAAGTGTGACACGCACCAATGTCTTACTTTCATTCTATGTAGTAAGTACCAAAGAGATGGTAAATGCATCATCAATTCCCTGGCCGGTTTCACACCTCACCTAACCCGTTCGAGTAGAGGTGACAAAAGAGAACTACAACATTGATCATGCATTCGCCACCTCTTCTTCCATACCCCCATTTAGTAGACTTTTCCATAGATGATTGCATGAAATAGCGAGGTGGGCCGATCTCAATAATAGTGAGTTTTTCATGGCGTTGTTTCCAACATTGTCATGTCATATGGAGACTGAAATGAAACTGGATAAAAACCTAGTCTCATGGAGTGTTTCATTATGTGGTTTTCATATGTATTTAATTTCATGACTCAAATGTAGTTGGTATTTGTGCCAAAGTGAGTTTCATCTAGATGACACCAAGGTGCTGAGTCAGTCGTGTTCATGCGCAACGCGACCACTCATTCCCTAATGCCGCCCTGAGGCGTCGCGAAGCTTAGACCTTCACACCTATGTTGGCGCTACCACTCTCTTGCCGCAAAAAGGTTGGGTTTGTTATAATCTTACCTCGATCAATTGTCTTGGTAGAATTAAAGCCTACAACATCTCTACAAGCATAAAAAGAACAGAAGAACAAATTTTGGTGCGACATTTGTTTTGGTTACTGCCTATCCGCCATCCCATGCGACAGGGCGAGAAAAGGAAACAAATCACCCATACAACACAGGCAGAAAAGGAGTACCATCCCTTACATAATACATGCATAAGAAAGGAGATCTCCGCCTGTTCGAAAGGAGCCCAACCATTTCTCCTCACTCCTATCTGCGATTACCCTCCTCCTCTCCAGAAACTAAAGCAAAAGAAAACCAAAAAGAAAAGGATAGGAATGGCAGCGTAGCTTGACCTTCTTCTAATCACGACATTCTTTTGCTGCAGGCTGCCATCACCGTATCATGCGCCAATAGGGTGGGTCTCCACGTGTCGGTCGAGATAGATAGGGAAATAAACAAGCAGCGCCCTCAACTCGCATCCACCCCCGCTTTGTCTCCGTGCCCCCGCTCTGGCGTTTTATCATCCACCCCGCGCTTGTCTCGTGCGAGGGACGCAGGCTAAAGCGGGGGTGGATCTGAGGGTGAGAGCAGTCTGCTTTATTTCATTCATCTCGACTGCTGAGAGACACTGAGATACGTGATGGCAAACTGGCAAATAGATGTGCAAATGAGAGAAGGTCAGCATTTGCGGTTTCTATCGCTTTCTTTTGGTTTTTCTTTATGCAGATTTCTTTGAAGAGGTAACGCAGAAGGAAGAGAAATAGCTGCTCCCGGCTCGCTCAAGCGAACGTCTGCGTCTGCAGCCAGCGGGATATTTCTTTCCTTTTCGGCTCCGTATGCTAGGTGACTGCTTTTCTCGCTTCGGTGCATGAGATGGCGAGATAGCGTAACGAAAACAAATGCGCGCAAAATTTGTCTTCTTTGTTCTTTTATGTTGTGAAGTCGAGCCTTTTATTCTACCAAGACAATGTGACAGCTTATAACTGCAAACATAACTGCTAGCGTCAAAGATAGTGGTGAAGTCACGTGCGAAAAGGCTGCAGTACGTAAGCGTTAGGAATGAATGGTGCATGCCGACACGAACCTGCTGTCCCCCATCTGATGAAAACTCACTGGCGCAGCTAACTACATTTGAGTCATGAAGTAAATACATATGCCATATGAAAGCACTCCATGAGACTAGAGTCTGTCCGATTTCGACTTCATTCCTTGGCATGTCACGAAAGCAACACCGTAACTCACTAGCGAAGCGGCTAACTGGCTATTTCATTTTCTGCAATCATCGATAAAAAGTCTGCGGGATGAGGAGGTATGAAGAAAGAGGGTGGCGAATGCATGTGCATGTTGTAGTTCTTTTTCTTTGTCACCTCTTGGCAGGTTAGGTGAAGTGGTGTCGGCGTGGAAGACGATGCATTTCTATCTTTACATAAAAGAATGAAAATGAACGGGAGTTTGGTGTCTGCGTACCTCTCCGCATCGAGAACCATCCACCCCGCATGCAAAAAGATCAAAATCTCTTTCAGCGTGGGCTCACTACTTCCTGCGATGCGCCATCCACTCGCATGCAACAAATAAAAAGTAAAAATCGCTTCAATCGCGTGTGCTAACGAAAACACGCAGAAAATTAGCGCTATTAGGAAACAAAAATAGTTAGCGAAAATCAACACACCGCCACCCCTGCGTCAAAGAAAGGAAATAAACATGCCTCCTCCCTCCCCGCGACACGCGTGGTATTGCGCGTGTCAGCCTCCTTCCTTCAGCGTTATCATGCGTGCGCTCCTCCCCCGCTGCGGTATCTCTTTCCTTCACGCCATACGCGCCGCCACCCCAGAAAAATTTTGCTGTCGGTTTGATCACAATGGAACCTCAGACAAACTTTATAATAGCTGGGTCGCACAACATTTTAAGACTTGACAAAAGCGCCTCGTCCAATGGAGATAATTGTTTATATGCCCATGTCCATAGGAACTTTCTGGCTGATCGCCAATGGGCCATGCAGCGGTCCAGACAAGGTCGGCTGTGCGCAAGGGTTCTCTCAGAAATACGTATAAATCGGCGTGGAAATCGTGGTAGTGTAACCAGTTGGGGAAGCGTATTCACTTGCTAAAGCATCACTGTGCCCATCGCATGAGATGCTCCCGATTCGAAAGCTTAAGAGAGGAAGCGGTTTCCTTCTTTAGGGAGGCATTTTTGGTGCGTAGCATTCGCTGTGAGTTTGCGTTCAAGCTGCTACAAATTCATGTGGAAACTCTGAAGCGGAGAAAAGAGACGACGCGTCCATGCGACTCCACCGAGCAAAGGAAGGACTTAACCACACAAATAAAGGCGAGGTGAATTAACCACACTACATTGGTTGTAGCGATACCTTTAGGAAGGAAAGCGGTGGCTCTCGTTTGCGCGGAAAAGTGAATTATCCACTATGAAGCTAGTCTTTATTGCCGTGAGCCGCTTGTTCTCATGAACTTCCGGCGCTTTCCGCTAAAAGCCGAATTACATGCTATTGTAGCCGCGAACTTTCTTCCTATTTCAGTATAATTTATATTCAAAAGCAACCTTACTACTCTTACGTGAAATACTTATCTCCTCGGAGAAAAACCTATGAAGAGATACCTTCTTGATACATGTGTTTTGAAAACTATGCTCTTGATTTGGAGACAAAGCCATCTTTAGTTTATGTCGAACGCATCTTTTCGCATCTCGAATCCTCGTTGTGCATCACATCACACCAAGTCGCCGGGGCCGGTCCATTTAATTTTACAAGACCTCGATGCGGGTCAAGTATGGCATACACGCCCTTTGAGATAAATACGTGTCTTGGAATGAATTATGAAAGAAAGCTCCATAGCAGAGAGTTTACTATATCCATGATTGATTGTATTACTTTCACAAAAACTTATTTAAATTATATGTCACTTTGTATCATTGTTTGCTATAGTATGGTTATCTTATCATGTGATTTATGTGTTTTATATAAAATTGGAGGCCAAATCGTGCAACGTAACGCTGACAGAGGCGATGCTAAGTTCGCAGGTACTAGGAGTGAGGCGTGAGAAGCGCAATTCGGGCTTGCTACTGCATTGATATCGGGATGATCACGACAATAATATATGCTGAGGAGTCAGGGTTTCAGCCGTCACTATTGAGGGTTGCGGGTGTGTAGGAGGGAGGAGTGCGGCGCAGGGATGATTGTTAAAGCGGATTCTCCTTTGCTTTGGCATCTGCATTGGAGTGGCGATCGAAGCGATGTGGAAGGAACTGATGCGATGCGTACCCGCTACTTCGTATAGCTGTCGAGGAGTGTAGGAAGGACGCACCCGAATGTACGGGCTAAGTGGCAGCTGAAGAGCGGATGACTCTGGGCACAAGGGATTATGTCGAGTTTCTATATGAAGTTTTAGCATAGCGAGTCTATGGAGAATAAATGTGTAGGCTAAGCACAATGGCGTTTCAGCCTCTTCTTCCCAAACAAGTAATGGTGAATGAGATTGTCTGGAATCAAGAATTGATGAGTTTTCTATATATACTGCAGCTACAGACAAGAAGCAGAGTAGCCATCGCGATCGGCACGCGACGCCGGTCGGCGAGATCCCACCATTTCCAAGTAAACCCCTCAGGCTTATGTGAAGCCCTGGCACGCATTTGCGCGAGCACTCTCACGTAAAATTCGCATAAAAGCTCCAGTTTTGCAAATCAAAGTCAGGTCTAGGTCGCTCCCTCAGCTCGTGTCGACCAGGTCTTAATGGGCCAAGTCGACCGACGCTAATTTACCCTGTGTATCTACTCGTTCTTTGCGGGCTGAGCCTGACCAAAAGTATCACATTGGAGTGAATCCTGATATTATAACAGTAAAAATCAGGCTGTTTTGCAAATCATCATAAACAAATCTATGTTGGTGTTATTCCAATGATTTGTATGGGCACGCTCTCGAAAAATCAAATAAATAAATACATAGATCCTATTCACATAACTCTATGACAAAATATCATCGCGCTTGAGCTTTGCACGACTGCGCAGCAAATGCTGTTATAGTTCGATTTCCAGCAACAGAAATGCAAAGATACAATGTAGCGACGATTTACAATCATGCATAAGCGATCCATCGTCTCGTCCAATCGCGCTAACTCTCAATGGAAGGCTGCTGAGTAAAAATAACGGTAACGTGAACCTGTCAAAACCAATGTATAAAGTAAATAATATCTCCGCGATGACGTGAATACTGCGACTATTGTATGCAACAATATGCTCCTGTAACCATGACACATGCCATATATTGTAAAGTTCTTTTGAGACGATTCGCCCTTTACCCGGGCATTGTCGGCGTGATAAACGTGACGCAGCGATGAACTTCACGTGCTAGAGCTGCGCGCCGGACGCAAGCTTCGACTAGCAACGGCCGCTTAGGGGTTTCCTCGTAGCTGCCGTAAGCTTCATATACGTACCGCCCTGCACGCTTCTTCACCGCACGCACGCCGCCGCCACGCAAAGTAGAGTCATCTCAGCACGGCCACCGAGTCGCTGTACCTCGGCGCACGTACCATGGTGAGAGCCGCTCGCCGCATGCGCTTGCATAGCCACCCATGCGCCGCATCCACATGTGGATTTTGCACCGCCTGGGCAGCCCAACTCCCGCGCGTCGGTGACGGTCTTTGAAAGGGCTCTAAGTGATGGGGACTAGAGTGAATAGTCCTTTCTACATCTACTGCGTCGGCTAAGAAACAAATATGCATGCGGAATTGAAACTATTCTGCGTTTAGCTCAGACTTCACTCTCTCTAGCTATGACTCTAAATCACCCTCACAGATGATCCTGTTCTACACAAGGCAAAATGAGGTGATAAGCCGCTTCGTCTGCTCCTGATCAAGCTTTCTATTGCAAGGTCGCAGGACAAAGCTATGCACTAGTACTTCAAAACAATGGTGAGCTCCTACACACACTCCTAATGAGCAAAAGCACAAAAGCCAATCCTAAGCCTCGTACTAGGATGCACAATGGACTTAAAGGCAACACGCTAACAAAGAGCCTCTCAAATTACTTTAGCTACACAAATCCAAGTAAGCAAGTGCAAGCTAACAAGCTTCACAAGCTTGGTAATGTGCAAAGAGCTACTCCATGCAAGCACAAGCATAAGATATATATGAATGTAAATACAAAGCTTGTGATTTGGGAGAATGCAAAACCACCGAGAAGAGTAGACAAGTTGACGAGCGATTTTACCGAGGCATCGCTTGCCACCTCCCCCTACCTCCTCGCTGTGCCCGACCAACGCAGCTTGGGTGGTTCCTTTGGTGTTTCTCACCCAGATGGTTCTAGCCAGGTGTGACTCTCCCGATCACTTTGCCCCTCAAGGCACGCCTCGCTAGCAGTAGTACCGCAAAGTAAGACACCACTCTTCAAGTATGAGCTCTTATCACAAGGCACCGCAAGACACCACACACACACACATAGGAGGTACTGACCCGATCACGCTCTAGTAGTGATGCTCTTCACCACGATCCCTCTCTCGCCAGGTGAGCTCGAACCTCTCACAAATCCTCGCTTCGAGCACTCAAGCACAATCTCCGCTATGCGTGCTTCACGAGTCTCTTGCCACTGCTTCTCCCGCCTAGGAGGTGGCAGCCTCCAAAGAGAAACAAGCACATCGGGCGGCAAACCACGATCACCTAGTGCCACCACGATGCAATCTCTCAGCAATCGCGACTAGAATCGCTCAAAGGCTCACTCAATCGGATGAACACTATCAAGTTAGAGTGAGTGGTGAGGCTCTCAAGCACCACAAATCACAAAGCCACAGCGCCCAAGTGTGCTCAATGCAACTCGCCATGACCTGCCCACAACCTCTATTTATAGCCACAAGCCAAAATAGAGCCGCTGGTGGGAGAAAATCTACTTTCAAGGCTACCATCGTACGCATCTCACCGGCTCTCATGCATGAGTGTCTGGTGCATGCTTCGACTGCTCCTCCAGCGAACCCAAACTATGCCAAAATAGAATACTGGGCAAGATGCAAGGCGGTGGCGAGGTGCGTCGGCGCTTGCGCCTTCCGGTGCATGCTTCCTAGTAGCATTGCTCGTCCGAGACGTCACGCAAAACATGCTCTCTGCGGAATTCCCCACCTGCGACTCACAATACTACCTAGTGCCTCCGGTGCATGCGCGTGCTTCCTCGGCTTAGGTGCGGCGTCAGGCGCGATAGAAACGGCGATATCTCATTCATCCGACCTCGTCTCGATGATCTTGGACTCTATGGAAAGCTTACGCGCGAGGGCCACACACACACAAATGGTTAACTGATCCAAAATCGCAATGGATCAAAGCAAAGCATTATCTCCACTCCTAAGAGCAGCTCAAGTGTCCTAGAAACACCGAAACAACTTCTCCTTTGGTGCCGTGCCAACACTCACCAAGTGTACATCATCATGCGCATGTGTGTGTGCGCATTTTTCACAATCATTTTCAAAGGATCTCTTGATCTCACCACGCCACCTCTCGATCCTAACAACGCATCGCAGTTAGATCGCCAAAAGTGGCACTAGATGATCGAGGCAAAACAAGTTTGCCCTCTCTCTTGATAGTGCGGCCATCTGCTCCTAAACCGCCTATAAAACTTCTCTAAGCTCCTCATGGCCGGCGGAAATGAAATGCCCTATAGGTTGCCACCTTTGGGTTTGCTATGCATTTCCATTCCGCCACCATCTCCAAGTGCCGATGCAACACATGCACCAACATACTTTGATTTGCTTCCCTCAGAAATGATACGATCCACTTCATATCATCACGCGTGACTATTGGTCCATCGTGATCTTGACTCCTTACTTGCTCTCTTCACCGCTAAGTGCGTCGCGTCGGCTGCTACAAGTCTTGCTCAAGCTTCACCGCCATCGCGGTCCATCGCTTTCCACCGCCTCGACTTGCTTCTTCACACTTGCAACCTGGGCCCATCGAAAGCCCAAGTCCTGTCCTTGAGTCTTCACCATCTCGCGTCACATGACTCCATGTCATGTCTCATGTATGCTGTCAAAGCTCCTTCTGCGTCAAGCACATGTGAATCCAATCTCACTCGTGTATTATCTCAATCACACATTATTGAGCTCACTCTCAAATGTTGTCACCTCAATTACCAAAAACCAAAGGGACCTTTCAATCTCCCCTTTTTGGTAATTGATGGCAAACTACTACAAAGATATGGGAATTGAAGATTTACTCTGCGCTAGCACTTCATACAAGTATATAAATTGCTAATCTCTGGTTTTGGGTTTCTTATGTCACTTATCCAAACTATTTAAGCACTAATGTCAAGATTTGGACAAGCACCATAGTGTCCGACTCTGGTAGTGGTAACTCCCCTATGTGTGCGCGATTGGATCGGAATTCGAGGTTTGCACACATACATAGATATGAAACTTTTTGGGAGGGTTAACACTACAAAGTGATGCTAAGGTGTATAGGATAGACTCTTTGAAGCGTGATACCACCTAAAACGAGTTGCGTGATTTGAAGTTCATGCTAGCACTCATCCATGTAACTAGACACACATCAAAACTCCTCCAAGTATTACCATGTAAAAGATCAGCATTTATATGTAATGGCACTTAATTCTCATGAAGCATATATATGTCTAGCTACAACCCATGCCATGCTAGTTTATCATAGTCATCATTCAAGTTCTATGACCAGCAGACCACCACAATGCTACTGCATATAAAAATTAAAAACTTATGCAAATGCAAGCAAGCACATGAATATGCACATAGACATCAAATGCAATCAAACAAGCTCATGAGCTTGCTCCCCCAACTTGTGTATAGCCTTCTCATATGTCCAAGAATTTTGATCCCTCCTCACCTCTCCAATCTTGCTCCCTCCTTTGGTCCATATATGTCCATGTTCCATTCTCCCCATTTCGTCATGCTTCCTCCCCATATTCATATCTTTGTTCAATCTCTCTCGCTGTCCTCAGTCCACCTACAAGGGTGTGCCTCTTTTGGATGCTGGGTAGGTGTGATCAGGGATAGATGTTTGAAGCCCTTGAATCTTCATCGCTTTGATGGACACCATCATATGTTGGAATGACACCACTTGTAAACTCCTCACAGGCGTGGAAAAGCGCTGAAAACCAGCAAAGCGAAATGACATCACGTAAGTTACTGCAGTAGAATCCTTTGGACCTTTGATCTTGAGGGTGGAGCACGTCCCCCTATGTCAAAAGCATATGTCAATCCACTTGAATTCCCACTTTGTATTCTGGAGGGGTAGCTCTCTTAATTTGGAATTGATCACTTTTCAAAAGTTGAGGTATCACTGTGAAATCCACCATTGATACACTAAGTACCACCTTTGAGCGTGGAGCAAGGAATACCACTTGTAGGGAAGCGGCGATATATCTCTTGCAAATGTGGTAGCCACTTGAAAGATTTGGTCGGCCTTTGAAACCAATTCTTGAACTAGGTGTGTTTCCATGAGCTTCTTTCTTGTTGACTTGAACCAAAAATGATTTGCCATAGCTTCCAAGTCCCGTTTGATCCAATGACAAGCTTCTTCACACCTCATAAAGTATAAGGGTTATCTTGCCAATGTTGTACTTGTCACTTGTGAGCAATCCAAAAATAGATCAAGTACTTGGGATCACTCAGCTCATGAACAAATTCATATACAAACCACTAGATCATATAATCATTCAAGCTAATAGTGGTAGAGGAATTTAAAAACTTTCATTTTGTCATGCATGACCCTAATAAGCATGTACTATATGTAATTCAAATCCATACTAGTAAGGGATGAAATGATCGTATGCAGCTGTACATAAATGATACATTTCAAGTATCTTCGGGAGTAGGAAGAGTGATAGTCATTATGATTCCAATACGACCAGGTAATAGCAATGTGTGAAGTCTATTTGAATAGCTTGTGGTGAAGACCAAATATACTACAATATGAATACCATGCTTCACCCATATGAAATTGAGAACTTCATTTAATGATCAAGTGCACTATCTTCATGTTGTGGATTTGGTTTGTTTTTTTAATCTTCGCTGCATGAGAGGAGAAATCAACAAAGAATATCACTTGAATTTTGTATGATTTGCTTGCTCTCTTTTTTTGATGTTGACGTTTCTTCTGATCAACCCCTTTTGATTTCTTCAACCAAGTATCATCTTCGGAACATTCCTATATCATCACTTCCATGTTGGCCCCTCCAAGCATCCCAACTTGTATCAATGTCCTTCACCATGGGCGGCAAGCTCCTCGTGGAGAAGTGATTTCAACACCAAGAATCCATCCTTGACACTATCACTTGAATTGAATTTAATTGATCGGATGATTCGAGCGATGGACTTGGATATGATGAGTAAACCTTGGAGACTCTCTCTCAAGTCCTTTTCTTTCTGTTGAAGAGATATCTGCTACTCACTTTGAAATCTCAAACTTGTCTCTCCATCTTAAGCTTGAGTCTTGGATCTCCAACTTGAGAGCACTCAAAGGTGTGCGTTGAAAGCACACAAATCCTCGCTATCGCTAATTATCGCACATGCTTCCTAACTCAATTCAAAACCAAACTTAAGCCCTTTCAAACACTTATATAATCATGATTCCAACTTGGAGGACCTTCATAATCAAAGTGACTCTGCATCAATCCAATGTTTGTCACTTTTCCTCGCGTATTTTGTACATCTTGCGAATAAAACCATATCTCGCCAAATGCGTTGAAAAGCTCACCAAATTTGTGAGATGTGCAACACTAAGTCATACCTAGCAAACCATAAAATTTGAGCTTCAAAGTCCTTAGAAGTGTGGATTGCTACTGATTTCATAAGTACCTTTCCTACTACATGCCGAAGTGTAAAACTTCCTGCCAACATAGCTTCTAATAAGCTTCTACTCCAAAACCAAGTATCCCTTTGTTCAATCATCGGTGAAATTTTTACATGTTATCTTGTACCATAAGTATAGAGCATGCATACCAAATTTTTAAGCTATTCCAATAAGATTTGATATCAACCAAACATGGCTATGATCACAAATACCTATTTTGTAAAGCGTACGATGAGTAATCGAAAGCTATGCTTCACTCAATTTGAATCAAACTTTAAGCCAGTCCCTTTGTTTGAATATTTCTAGCCAAGATATGTATCAATTGTAACTTCATACCAAATGTCATCTCATGATAATATCCATTCCAACCAACTCAAATTTTGACTAATACTTTGGCATTTAATATCCATTCAAATATCTCTATGAATAAGCAACATATGCATATATATCCAATTCTAATCATCTCATATGCATCCAAATATGTATGATCAACAAGAAGTATGTAACACCTTTTACAGCTTAAGATCATCATATAGTGTTTCATCTTCAAATATTCTCAAAAGCCTTCAAATAATCCAATAAATCACCACAACTAGGATTATCAGACTTCAGATGTTGTTGTAGCTCATTTGACTTCACTTGTCATGACTTGGCATTGTGGGATGAGATAGCAATAAAGCTTCAATACTTGACTCAATGTTTGCTTTTGAACAATATGAATTCAATCGGACCAAGCCTCCAATGCTATGCGGTGGTACCTACAAAACAATCATCCACTTTTGATGCAGGTGTACCCAAATCTAGTTTGGGTCCTTCTCAAGTTAGGTGCAACATACTTAGGCATTACTCGGGGTATGAGTAGCTGGGATGTTTTGCAATAGCAAACCCGGGTTATATGTATCATTGTGTCATCCTTACTAAGCATAGTATCATTATCAATTGAAATAGGCTACACCTTTCACCTAGGGACATGAATGGTTTCATGTGTCCCCTTCCTCGGCTATGAGTGTAGCATCTCTTTGTTGAGCCCATTCTTCTTGCTTCACTGATGCTTCTTCTTTTGCCTTGTTCTCATGGGTTGCTTGAGCCTTCTTCTCAGCTTGCTAGGACCCAGTGCAAAGCGTCCCGCTGCCCCACATTCACGCGAGACTTGATGTGAGTAAAACTCTTATTTTCTTTTACTTGAATCTTTTCATCATCTTGGCATCTTTGAATAGCAGTTTGATGCCTTGCTCTTTTGCCTTTCCACCCCTCTTCTTGTTTCTTTCATCATCTTCAAGTCAATAACTTTAGCTTCATGGCTGATCTTGACTCTTGATTCGGGGCTTAGTTTTCTTTCTTTCAACTGTGTTTGCTGAGTCTTAGCCCTTGGGATGCTCTTTACTGGCCCTTCTTGTTTCGGGTAAATGTTGGAGGTGAAAGTGGGACTCAAACATTGCACTCTTTCAAGTAATTTTTATTGTTTCTGTGGAGCCTCTTCTTCCTTCTTCTGCAACTGAGCTTTCTTCATTTGGGTAAAAGCTTTTTGCAAGATGCCCCTACCTCTATGGCACCGATAGCATGAAAAGAGAGCGTAGCCTTTGTTGAAGCTCTCCATCTTCTTTTGCTTTTGCTTTGCCCCTTTCTTTTTCGCCTTATGCCATCCTCCTCTCAAATCCAAGGCTATGCTTTGTCACCATAGTATCTTGAGACTCAAGCAAGATTTGCCTAAAAGGGTGACCTTTTTGAATTGTAGTACCTTTCAATCTTGGCTATCAAGTTCTTTCTTACTCTTTTGAGCTTTTGTTCTCTTTAAAAGGTTAGTTCCCCATAAGATATGGAAAGGAATGCTACTTGAAGTGAAGAGCATGATATATCAAAGTAACATACAAGAGGTGTGGATACATTCTTTTCTTGCCTACATCACAAGGGTTAGCACAAATATTTAATTTTGATTTGGGTTGGACCCAAGAGATGCAGCTCTACTAGTTTTAGATTTTTTTCATTTGGAAAACTTAGTGAGAAAAGCATTTATCTAAAATTAAGTTATCAGGTTTTAGAAAGTACCAATGTGTCCTTTATGAGCTGGAGCTTTAGAAGGGTACCTCATGTGAACAAGTAGTAACATAAAAGTAGATGTTTTGTTGTTCATATGTTGTTCCGTAAGCAAAGAGTTTAATTTTACTTTGTTTTAGCGGTGTTTTCTTTTGTTGTGTTCATGGATGAGGCTATATATGAGCTCTAAAGTTTTGGGTCATCGCTGTAAATTCCATAAATTGTCATGTTACTACAGTAAAAATTTTGTGTCAAGTATATGAGTAACTGGCATGTAGATGAACATGTAGAATCATCACTTACAGCCATCATCCTCACCATCAAGTAGCAAGTATCATTGATTGCATCACTTGTGGCATCTCCGAGTCAACCTTGCTAAGTGTGACTTGGAGTAGATTGATCATCATCATCTCCACTTGACCGCGAGGTGGAACAACACTCTCCACACAACCATCTGGAGCATCATGTCTTCAACAACTTCCTCACGTGTAGTCTATCTTGGGTCATCTAAGATTCGTTGTCATTGATATCATCCTGGCTATTTCTGTTTAGATAAACCCATACCCTCATGAGCTTCGTAGTCTATGATCCTTCTTCACAAAGAATGCTACTATCCAAAGATCAAAATAAATAAACAGAAGCTTGGTGTAATCTAGATGTAGGCATTTTGTTTGGCGCTGATGGACCTTTGACAATAAAGTACGTAAGAAAAGCTCACATCTACTATCCAATTTTCACATGTTAGAAAGAAATATACTTGAAATTGTGTATACATGCTAATTCTCAACGTAAATAAAAGCATCAAAAATGTGTGAAAGGATACTTTTATCTAGCCCACTAGTCACCATCCTCTCTGCCTTAAGACCTCACTACTCAAATGAGGTATTCCAGCTTTGATACCACTCTGAAAAGGGTTTCCAGATGGGGACTAGAGGGTGTGGGGTGGAATAGTCCTTTCTTTAAATCCCAACTGGCGCTAAACAAAATATAATGCGAAATTGAAACTATTCGCTTAGCTAAGATGCCCTCACCCTTCACAATGAAAGTGACTCTGTAAATCACCTTCACAAAAGATCCCACAAGGCAAATGAGTGGATGTAGCTTCCGGGGCCTTTTTGAGTCTAATCGCTTTGGGTATTACCGTGCGTCACACAAACCAAGTACTAGTACTTCAAACAAATGGTGAGCTTTCCTACACAATTCTAATGAAAGGGCCAAAGCTAATCCTAAGTTTACCATTAGATGCACAATGGACAAGGCAACACACTTAACCCAAAGGCTCACAAATTACCTAGCTGGCTGGGACAAAGTAAGTGCAATCAACAAGCTACGTTGCACCGGTAAGAGCTACCCACAAGCACAAGCATAAGATATATAAGGAATGTAAATACAAAGCTTGTGGAGAATGCAAACCAACGGAGAAGAGTAGACAAGTTGACACCGTGATTTTTACCGAGGTATCGTGTGCTTGCCAGCTCTTACCCTCGCTGTGTCGCAATTTCAACACCTTGCGGTTCCTTTGGTGTTTCACCTAGATGGTTCTTCTGGGCAGGACTCTCCGCACTTTGCCCTCTTTCCCCGCAAGGCAATCAAGAAGACACCATCCCTCAAGTGCCGTTTCCATCACGCTGCCGCAACCGCAAAGACACCACACAAAGGAGGTGTAAATCGTCGACACGCCTCACGCATCCCCGCAGGTGAGTCCAAATCCTCTCTCACATTAAATCCTCTCGCAGCACTCCCGCACCTCCGCTAGTTTCACGGCCCTTTGCCACCAAGTCAGCCTAGAGGTGGTAACCCATAGAACAAGCAGCTTCACCGTTTGCAAATTAACGCATCACCTAGTGCCACACGCATGTAATCCCTCGTAGCGGCTCCAGACGAACGCCATCCGCCCCGCAACCCTCATCGCCGCTGCGCCTCGCCGCAACCGTCCGCCACATCGCCACAACTCTATTTATAGCCACAAGCCGTAAATAGAGCCGTTGAGAAAAATCCATTTCCTAAAGCCCCTCCAAATAACCCTAACATGCCAAAAATAGAATATCTCATACATGCGCCCTGGGTGAGGCAAAGTGCGCCTCGCGTGCCTTCCTGCATGTTTCCAGATACCTCACCGGTGACCACGGTAAAACATGCTTCTTAGGTTTCATCGACTACATTAACGGGCAAGGTCTGCATGCGCCCTCGTCACCGCAGTAAAATAACCGGCAAGTAAAACGGCGACACCTCCTATCCGGACCTCCGCTGCATGATCTTGACTCTATGGAAAGCTTTACTCGAGGGCTACACAACCCTACATGGTTAATTGATCCAAAATCTCCGCGTACGGGATCAAAGAAGTATTCCAATTCTAAGAGCGTTTCAAGTGTCCGGTAGAAACACCAAACAACTTCTCCTTTGCACGTGCCAACAACACCACCAAGTGTACCAATATGTGCATGTGTTAGCATTTTCACAATCATTTTCAAAGGAATTTCTTTGATCTGCTCTCACGCCACTCTCATCCTAACACACGCAAAGTTAGATCTATCGCGGTAATTAGATGATCGAAGGTACGCTAAACAAGTTTGCCCCTCTTGATAGTAATGTAAGCATCTATCCTAAACCCGGCCATAACCTTCAAGTTCTTTCGATGACCGCTAAATGAAATGCCCTATAGGTTACCTTGCCTTGGCGATTTCCCCATTCCGCCTCCATCTCCAAGTGCCGAGTGTAACACATGCACCAACACGCATCACCAAAATGATATGATCCACTTCATATCATCACGCGATGCTCATTGGTCCACCGATCTTGCACCCTGTTTTTTGTTTCTTCGCACCGCTAAGTGCGTCGCTCGCTTCTGGCCAAGTCTTGCCTGCTTCACCGCCAGCGGCCCATCGCTTCAATCGCTTCTAATTTCAAGGCTCTCTTCATTAATCGCAACCGTCTCATCGTGTTTTCAAAAGTCTTGTCTTTGATCTTTCACTATCTCGGGCTACATGACTCCATGTCATGTCTCATATGCAATAAAAGTTCCTTCATTGCCGGGCACATGTGAATCCAATCTCCGTATTATCTCAAT
>JADLZK010013131.1:0-186152 GCA_015847255.1 Hyparrhenia diplandra
TTATAGAGAGATTGCTTAGATTACAAGTCCCACTAGCCGGGCTATATAAGCAGAGGCATGTAATCTCTTTGGGGATAAGCAAGCAATAAAAATAGTTCGTATCTATCTCGTTCTCCACTCTCCACCACCACCGCCGCCGCCCGCGCCCGCCCTCGCTGCCGCCGCCGCCGCGCCACGCGCGGCGGGCGCGCCGCCACGCACCCCCTCCCCTCCGCCACAGCTCCCTCGCTCCTAGCTGCTGCCCGTGCCGCCACCGGTCGCCGCCGTCGTCCGGAAACTGCAGCTCCCTACGTCTCCTCGTCCGCCTCAACGGTCGACGATCGGGTGTCAGTTCCGGCCCAATCTAGCCTGTCTCGACATGGCATGTAAGGGAAGGGGCTAAAATTCACATCATTGTGTTGGGAGGGGCAGAGTCATGTTTATCAATGCCAACATGTTATAACAAGTTAATAGACATGTGACCGGAGTAGCATCCAAATAAATGCAATGAAAATAATAGCAATGATGAGGGGAGGTGAAAATTTTCGATGGTCCTTGAATACACCATTTGGCAAGAGAAATGTAAGTGTGTGTGTGCGTGTTTCCTAAAGATTGACATGATCGTGAATGTCGGAGTATATTCTACCTGCAAAAGTAAGTGTGTGTTTCCTAAAGATTAACAATTGAATAGAAGTGGGGGACATAACCTTTTTGCTGTCGCGCACGAACCATGCATGTCGACGTAGGCAGCATTGCCGGTCACTTTTTCTCAGGGTTTGACTGGATTTTGCATGCCTCCTTCATATACATTGCTAGATTTAAGTGTGTATCTGAACAACTGCTCCCACTGAATTCATCCTTTACTTGACCTGTCTCCATGGAGCCACCAACAACAGTTTAAGTAGATTAATATGTATCCCCTCCCCTCAGTACTGCCTCCCCTGCCGCCATACCCTAGCTGGGCGGTGAATAGCTGCATATAATAGTCGATTGCTATGCCTTCTAATTAATTATCTCGTATTCAATTATGGTGTATTATGTAAGGCATATAATCTAGACCTAGCGAATACCAAGCGCAAGCGATAACCAGATGATAATCTGAAGACTGAAGCTAAGTACAGAATGTTGGATTTTTTTTTTTTAATTTGAACTTTCTAAATCTAGTTAGCATTAGTAATTTTGGTTAAAATCTAGGGTAGATCTTGGAGACTGGGATTAGTAGGACTAAGCCGCCCATGGTTTTAGTGTTGACCATGGGCCTGCCGCACTTAGCAGGCAAAGACTTAGGTGATGCTTCTTCTTCTTTTTTTTTGTTTTTTGCGAATTACATACTCCCTCCGTTCTAAATTATAGTTTACTTTTGGCTTTTCTAGATACATTGCTTTTGTTATGCACCTAATTATACACTATGTCTAGATGCATAGCAAAAGAAATGCATCTAGAAAAGCCAAAACGACCTACAATTTGGAACAGAGGAAGTCATATATAACTTAGATGTGATGTCCACGTTTTTTTTTTTTTTGTGAATTTCACGTATATAGAAAAGCCAAGATGACTAATAATTCAAAATATATAGAGGGAGTACTTCATCACTATGTTAAAGATAATAAACTTCTTAATTCTCCGTTATTGATAGATACTACAACAAAGTAGTTTACTGGGTATTCATGGGTTTATATATGAAAGGTTAGGCAAGAACCACATGAACTCTCTTGTGACACCCACTCCATCTCACAACACACTAGAGAGACCAGACTGCATGTGGTAGCTTATTATAAGATGAAAACGACTTTAATGAACTAGAATGTACCCCGCGTAACTTTAGGTCGATCGCTACTTTCCTCAATTAGTCAATACTATGAAACATGTCTGAAATGATCATTTACTAGTAGACATCTAAGAACACACTTTCTATCTGGTGTCACAGGGTAGTCAATTTAGCTAGGGTTTGTTGCTCCGGTCATGCATGCCCCTTGTGTTTAATTTAATTTAATTAATTAGTACCCACAGATGCCAAGTAGTTGGTGCTTTATGGACACAGACACCAGATATGAACAACAAAAAAGGCTGAACACTGATTAGTTATTTAATATATGTTATATATTTTGCTATGGTATGCGTGATCCAGCATAATGCTTTTGTAGTACGAACATAAGCCAAAGACAAACTATCGAACATCAAGCTACAATACAATGATGATGCTTAGTTTCCATTATCGAAAAAAAAGATGTTTAGTTTCATTTCTGCCCTAGCTAGATAACAGAGTCTTTAGTTTAACACCAAACAAATAAATAATAACACGTGTCAAATTAAATTTTCAGGAAGTAGTGACAAATATGACTATGGTCACACACGTCATCTTTGATTAGCGTGATTCTTATTTCTTACACCGAGTCACATGTACATTTTGGCTTCCTTTTCTCTTTTCTTATTAATCCGAAAAGGGAAGGATCTAGTGACCACCAAAAATCTTGTAATCATTTAAGTAGATGCTAAACATTAAGCACTATCCATATTTTGCTTTTTTTTTTTTTGGAATTATAGATCTTGTAGTTTCAAAATTAAAATTCTACTTGCAATGCTATATATTTCACTTTTGGATTAAGTTACTTTTATTTTTGCCGATCCAAAACGAAAGAGCTAGTGACCTAAACAAATCCTGAAAAAATTTAATTAGATGGCAAAGATCATGCGTGATCCATTTTTATTTGGATATGGTATCAAACTTAATTAGTTGCTAGACCAGTGGCCAATGTAAACACCCACAACCAAATCATGTTGTATTTGTTTGGCGGCTGCATAAGAATGATGTTTTTGCAAAGCAAAAATACAAGTCACAAAGAACAAATCTTGAATGGCGAAATTCAAAATCCCTCTTAGTTCATAATGAGGTTTTGCAAAGAAACCTCAAAATGGGGATTTCTATGTGCTCGTGGGAAATCTGTTAGGCAAAACCTAGAGATATTCTCAAGACCTTATAGCACCTATCAAAAGGACCAAGGAAAACACCGCCAAAAAGCTCACCTCAAATAATTCTCAAGAAGATCGCCAAAAGAGCAAGACAAGAATTTTGGGGTTTGGGACCAAGGGATTAGAAGATGGAATTCAAGACATGAATTGGATAGGTTCCTGGGGTCCCAAATACTTACGAAAATGTGCCAAAAATCTCAGCCAAACCAGAAGCAAGGAAAACTCTCAAAAATGTCCATGAAAATCAACAAAGAGGAGAAAGTTGGAGAAGGAACGATAAACTCGATTTTAGCAAACACTTCGATTACGAAAACATGAATTTGTCTATATATGCATTAGTCTAGCCTCCTCCCATACATTATCGCACTTCCTGATGAGGCACTAACCTAAGAGGAAATCACCCCTCTCTAGCATAATTATTTGTTAAACATGAAGCACTTGGCTAACCCTAGGGTGGTATAAACATGGGGGTGGAAGAGATAGCTACCTTGGGCAGCCACTTCCGTTATTTACACGGCAAATACACATTTACAAGAATGCCCTAGGTTTAGACTTGGACCATCAACTGCGAGGGGCGAAATGGTCCAATTTGTCTTTCTTGTACATTGAACGTCCAAAACCCGCCCTTCATGTAACCGCTTCACCTCAACATAAACTCTCCAATAATGCCACATGTCGCCTTGAGATCCTTCCATAAATTTTGAGACCCAAATCCGAAAACCACACTCCCTACAGTTTTGCAACCAAAACAGTAAATTAAACCCTCCGGCCTCGTAGCGCTGCTACTCAAGCCTCCGATATCGACATGTGCCTCTATGTATGGTATATATGCTCGCAATTCACAGATGCACTTCTCACTACATGTGTGCAAATTTAAATAAATACAGTCCTAGGTATAGATATATAATACTACTACTCCATTACCTGGCTAGAGATCTGCCTTAATTAGATGATTAGAGCAACCACAATGTTGTCCATAGAGCAGTTCATAGGATTAAAATATGTTGTATCAGCTATCTAAAACATTGTGGAAGCAGTCCATAGTTATGGATACCCATTGTGCTATGGACAGCCCATAGCTAGTGAAATAAAAAATATTAAATTCTCTCTCCTTCCCCTCTCTCTCAACTCTGTCTCTCTCTTCACCATGGGACCTGCTGCTGTAGACTGGTTATCCATATATATTGTGACTGGTACCCATAGCTTCAGCCACCATCCTTATGGACTGCTTTAGCCATAAACATTGCGGTCGCTCTTAGATCTGAAATGCTGTCGCGGCTAAACTCCTAATCAGCTAGGACAAACTGATGAACAGTGAAAAGCAGCATGCAGCAAATTATTAATTGCATCAGCTGGAGCACTTCCATTTTCACAACGTGCTCGTCAAAGTCGCGTGTGCTTCCATTGACATATCGAGATGCATGTACCATATTATTCTAGTCTCAATATTGATACACCCATCAACCTTCCTTCCCTCCCATCAACCCATCAACCTTCCTCCCCTCCCATGGCGCCATGGCGCCCGGGGGGTTGGGGTTGACCACCATCACCGTCATGTTTGTTACCCAGTATTTCCATCAGCTGCCACACGGAAATGGTTAAGTCATCCATCCCGCGTTCCACTTCCATATAAATCTCTGTGTCGCCTGGTCCAAGCTTCTTCCACTCGATCACAAGCTAAGTTAAGCTTGGCAAGTACTTCCACTTCCAGACATATACATCACATCATGAGCCATATGGACGATGGCGCCGGAGCAAGCCGCAGCGACGGCGAGGGATCACCGCGGCTGCCGGCGGAGCGGCGCTACAAGGGCGTGCGCCTGCGGAAATGGGGCCGGTGGGTGTCGGAGATCCGGATGCCCAACAGCCGCGAGAGGATCTGGTTGGGCTCCTACGGGTCCGCGGAGAAGGCCGCGCGGGCGTTCGACGCCGCCGCGGTCTGCCTCCGTGGCTCCCGGGCCGGGTCGCTCAACTTCCCCGAGTCCCCGCCCAACGTCCGGCACATCCCTGGCGCGCAGCTGACGCCTGAGCAGATTCAGGCAGAAGCTGCAAGGCACGCTAATCTGCTACTGCCTAGTCCTGTGGCCCCAGCGTCGCCGGCGTCGTCGTCGTCACAACAGCCAGCAGCTGCGCCGCCCGCGGGAGGAGCAAGCAGTGACTGGACGACCTTGTCAATGCCGTCCACTTACTACTACAGTAGTGGAGCTGCCGGCAGCGGTGACGATGAGGCGCTTGATTGGTCTTTCATGGATGCATTGCCATCGATGCCGGCCTCTTCAATGGGGAATAGTGCTGATATTGTTCCGGCCTTGGATGATTTCATGTACGGGTCCCCTCACCCGGTTATGCCGCCGGCCACACAGGATATGATTGACGGTGACGATGATCATACATTCACCTCAGACGACCTCTGGCGATTCTGATGAAGGTAAAAAATTAATATAGAGCTATGAGAATACCCTGATGCACGGATCGAGTTGTTGTACTTTGTGATGACTCTACCTTACCGTAGCATACCCTGCACCGAGAGGTGTCTTTTAGTTTAGAAAGTAGATGTATTATTACAGTACAGAAAGATGTATACATCCAGTACATAAGCATATATATTATTGATATATAAACATCAAGTTTACATTTCACTATTGTAAACTTGGAAAGATATGCAGGGCAGACAACCACACTCTAGGCATTGGATTTGGCACTGGAGATTCCTGGCCTGGCTATTCTCTGCCTAGGAGGCGCATGCAGGAACCCAAACAGCCTCGTATATAGTTTTTTATTATGTATCTACATGATATATAGAAGAGCTAGAACGACTTACAATTTGGAATTGAAGGAGTAACAACTTTCCAATTTTGAATTTATTGGTTGAAGATTGTGCTCTCATTCATGGCATGGTCATCATTAATATCTTTAATAGCGATGGTGTAAGTTATTAGGGTCAAGCTAGATCACTCATGGTAAATTTGCATTCAGCATTATTATTGATCATCTAAACTTTCTTGGGACTAAACAATTGCACTGCCTCGCAAACTCTCAATATGTATGGCCTAGACAAGCTATAGAGCATGTAGTTATTAAGCACATACCTAAGACTTTGATAAAAAAAAAAACTTGAAGCTCTCATAATGAGGATGAAGTATTCTACAATTGCACTGTCTTCTTTGAGCTTCAATAGACTAAAACACCCTGCAAATGCTCGGTAGAATGGTGTATTTTTATAGCACCTCAAACACTAATTAATCACCGGCAATGTTTGGCATAAATTGCATTAATCAAAGTTATGGTGCAATATTTTTGGTACCACCAGAGACTAGACCAAATGGTGAGTGACAGCCGTTAAACTAGACACTGCAAAATCTACTATCATTTATCTGTTGCAAATGGATGTCTGGTACATCAACGGGCCATACGTTTACACAATGTTTCCTCTCTTTTCTTCGCTGGACGAACTCCAAATTGTCTAGTGTATTAGACTTACCACTGTACTATCCGGTGCCCGGTAGCTTCGAGAACCCTAGTTCTTTTAATTGTTTGGTACTTGTCAATGCCTTTTCTCCTCGATCACATATCCACAATAGCACAATCATCATGCCTTTGTTCATCATCAAATTGACTCTCAATAGTTTGGCGTATTCAATTTTCTCACCATCGATCCTTCCAGTGTTCGTTGTTTTATTTTTCTGATTTTTCTTGCTTATTTTGCCTCAGATCGTTTCTCTAGACTTTTGCACACTTGTTTTCTTGCATCTCTATGAGCTAATAATAAACTTGCAGTCCTATTGATTGTGTTGTATTTCCAATCATCAAAATCACAAAGTAGCATATAACTAGGTCATATGTAGGTCCTCTACAGCAAAGTAAGGGGTGATAGGAAGATTTAATTAATGAAGTTTTATGCCCTTTCATGTGTGTACTCAGTAATGGATAAAAAGCTTTGTGTAATTGTGGTAGAAAATTAATACTCCGTCCCAAATTATAAGATGTTTTGGTATTTCTAGATTTATAACTTTTAATATGTGTCTAGACATAGCATACATCTAGGAGTGTAGCAAAAGCTATGAATCTGAAAATGACAAAATATCTTATAGTTAGAAGGGAGTACCAATCAAATGGCGTTACCGGGTAAGACACGTCCCTGTATACCTGTCTACCCGACGCATGTGCCATCTCTCGCTTTTTATTTGGAATGGCAGTCATCTGGACGACTAAAAAGATACCCTGTTGGCTTGTTTATATTAGTGAAAAGCCTGTGATTTTATAATCTCAAACCTGGTGTGTGCAAAGCATGCTCTTTTAGTGTTTTCAAAACACTTGTTTTGTCTAGTACTCTCTAGTGTGTAGGTAATAACATTGCACGTACTTTACTATATAACACATACATCAGCGTGCCTATTTAATTGCGCCCATGATGTCAGTTACGCCAAAGATAAAAGGGTCTAAAGAGAGACCAGAGTAAAATATGCAAAGCTGCACTACTGGAGCACGCATGCTAGGGTAACCTGCAAAAGACAACAGCTTCAGGTCAGGTTTTGTTAATTCAAAAGGCACCAGCTGATTGGTAAATAATGGATCTCACATATAATAAACTTTCGGAACAGTGCACGCTGCACCACCATTCCCTAGCCACGTATAACAAAATCAAGGCTATTATTGCCCTGTATAGGATCCTATATCGCATGAGGAACTAATGTATGGTGAGTCGAAATAGTATAATGCTCCACGTCACAAAAGCGAAGATTAATAGAATCTAGTAGCTAGTGGAAAAGGCCAAGAGAAGTCATATGCCGTGCTTCCATGTTGGTTCGAGGGAGGGAAGAGCGCAAAATCATGATCCAAACCTAAATTGTTTATTTAGTTCGTGCAATGATGAAATGCTAGCTGACGATGAATAGGGTTTTTCGTGTATTGAAAACTTTTTTTCTGTTAGTGCCGAACGCAATTAACCTAATAACATAGGAGAGAGGATTATCCACCTCTCTTGTTCTTTCCTTTTTTTTTTGTTGTCCCCCCCTCTCTCTCTCTCTCTCTCTCTCTCTCTCTCCGTTTTCTTCTGCTTCACCTGTATCCAAAACTTGTTACCTAAGATTATCGATGTGGCCCAAATTCAACAATACATGCCAATTTGTTTGTTGAATGTGAACTTCAAGATTTTTACTAAAGTATTAAATAATAAGTTGATAGGACCTTCACAAACTACCTTGATCCCAGGTCGTTACATCAAGGAAGGAGTTGTTTTATTGCATGAAATGATCCAGGAACTTCATAAGAAAAGGCAAGATAGGGTGATATTAAAGTTAGATTTTGAAAACGCATATGATAAGTTAAAGTGATGTTCTATTCAACTGGTCCTCAGAATGAAAGGATTCTCACCAACTTGTTGTGAATGGATTTCTAAGGTCATGTCTAGAGGAAGTGTTGCAGTAAAAAAGTGAATGATAATATTGGTCATTACTTTTAAACTAGGAAAGGAGTGCATCAAGGGGACCCCCTTATCTCCTATACTATTTAAAATTGTGGTTTATATATGCTAGCTATACTTATTTCACGAGCAAAAGAGGTTGAACACATCCGAGGTGTTGTTCCGTATTTGGTAGATGGACTTTTAGACCTCCAATATGCTAATGATATGATACATTCATTTTTATGGATATCGACCTTGAGAAAGCGAAAAACATGAAGCTTTTTGCTTTGTGCTTTTGAGCAATTGTTGGGGCTCAAGATCAATTTCCATAAAAGCGAGTTATTTTGTTATGGAACAACAAAAGCAAATCAATTTGAGTATACACAAAAATTTTTGTGTGATTTGGGCTCATTCCCATTTAGATATATGGGTATTCCTATGCATTATAGAAAGCTCATGAATAAGGACTGAAAGAGTGTGAAAGAACGTTTCAAAAAAAAAAGTTGAATTGTTGGAGGCGTAAATTATTATCGTAGGAGGGAGGCTAGTCCTACGTACGTATAACTCATCTATTTTAAGGAGTCTACTCAATTTGTGCTTTCATTTTTTAGTTACCAAAAAGGGTTCTAAAGAAGTTAGACTATTTTAGATCTCTGTTTTTTGGTAAAGCCATGAACACAAGAAGAAATACACATTGACTACATGGGGGTAGTACACCGAGAGACCAAGGGGGTTGAGTGTCTTATAAATTTAGATGTTCAAAATAAGTGTCTCCTAAGCACATGATGAATTTTTAAAATGGAGAAGGGGTTTGGCAACAACTACATAGGAATAAATATCTAAAAAATAAGGCCCTAACAAGATTCAACATATGCCAGGGGATTCTCAATTTTGGGATGGTCTTATGAAGGTCATGGATGAACTCCTTTCTTTGGGCAGGTTCGAACTAGGTGTGACTCTCAAGTGTGATTTAAGGAGGATGCATGGATAACACCATGTCCTTTAAAATTGATCTTTCTGCATTATTGAATATTGTCGGGAAGAAAGGGGCATATTTGTAAGAATGGTATTTATCTATGATACCATTAAATGTGGCCTTCCAAATATCCTTGGTTGGTTTAATTTATAAGCATGGCACGAGGTGGTTGTTATGGTGTCAATTGTTCAATTAACAAGCCGGAAGAAATCATTTTGTGTGGGCATTACATGAGAATGGATGCTTCTCGGTAAAATCAATGTATACAACTTTACTAGGGTCTGAAGCTATAGCGTACAACACTTTAATATGGAAATTGAAGCTACCCCTTAAAATCAAAGTATTCTTGTGGCATTTATACAAAGGAGTAATCTTGACAATAGATAATTTAGCTAGACTACAATGTCAAGGAGATAATTAAGAAGTGTTGTTTTTGTTCTTATGAGAAGTCTATACAACACCTTCTCTTTGATTATCATTTTGTGAAATTTGTTTGGCACACTATTCATATATCTCCTTTAATTTAAAACTGGCATTCACAATATGTTTACAGATTGGTTACATGGGCTTAATCGAAAGTTGAAATCAAGATTCTCGTTCATGCAAGTACAATTTGTTTGGTAATTTGGTTGACCAGAATTACAAAGTTTTTGATAAGATCCTAGCACCATCTTGTTTGAAGATTATCTTGAGGAGGACTTACTGGATCAAGTATTGGTCCCTACTTCAAATGGAGGAGCATCCAAATGATGAAGATGGGTTGTAGGAAGATTGAAACAATCACATAGGGTGTTTGCAAGAAACAATTGAAGTTTTAGTGATAGAATTACATTCTAGATGTTACCTAGATTGCTTTTCTTCATCTTTGTTGGATCAGAACTTTATTTTGTAGATTGCTTGGACCTTTATGTTTTTATGTAATAAGGAACAATTGTATGCATTAGTCAATGCAGAAGCTGGGATATGGATATATTTCCTTTTTTGAAAAAATATCCAAAAAACTTGATGGAGTCCACACACCTTGCACCCTCCCTACATGCACTCTGGCTTCTGGCCAAATAGAATTTTAGTACAGGACCATCTCATAACCCGCTTAGACTGTCTGTATCTACTACCTATTCGATTTTCCATGGCAGTTTTTTTCGATTTTCCGTGGCGGTTTTTAAAACGGCCACGAAGGGAGGGTCACGGTTAATCGAGCGATTTTCCATGGCGGTTTTTCGAGAGGCTAAAAACCGCCACCATTAATCCTAGGAAAAAAAAAAAAATACAAAAAAATCGGATCTAGGCCCAAACGGGCCCGGATCTCGTCTAGGGGTGGATCCGGCCGCCGCCGGCTGGATCCGACCGCCGGGTCCGGATCCGGCCGCCACCGCGTGAATCCGGCGCCACCATGTGGATCCGGCCGCCCGCCACCGCGTGGATCTGCTGGGCGTCGCCGCCACCGCGTGGATCCGCTGGAACTCGCCGCCCACCGGAACCGCAGCGCCGCCGCCGGAATAGGCGTGCCGCCCGCCGGATCCGCGCCGCCCGCCCTGGGCTGGATCGTCGCCCGCCGGAACATGCGTGGAAGGGGAGGGGAGGGGCGGAGGGGATTGGCGCCGGTGGAAGGGGGAGGGGAGTGGCTGCGCTCGTGAGAGGGAGGGAGGGGGCGCTTGAGTGAGTTGAGTGAGAGAGAGAGAGAGAGAGAGAGAGATCGGAGGAGAGGGGCCGGTTGAGTGAATGTGAGGGAAATTTGATTGGGATGGAAACCCTAGCTATGCATATATACTTGATACTGAAAGTGGGCTTTTTACTCTGGATTTGGGCCTCTTCGGCTTTTGGGCTGGGCCCCATGGTTAATCGATTTACCATGGCGGTCATTATAACCGCCACAGTTAATAGAAAATAACCGCCACGGTTAATCGTGGCATTAATAGTGGCATTTTTTTCAAATAACCGCCATGGAAAATCATTTGGAAACGCTGTGCAAAATCAGCTATGTAGTAGTATCGGTAGACTCTATGTGTTACTGCAGTAGCACATACCGTAAAAAATCCCCGCAGCGGGGTACTGGAAACGTTCGGTATCCTACCGTAGGCCGCTCCCTTCTGTCGAATTCACAGGAGGTAGCGGGACTGCGCTATAGTGATCTGTGGCACCACCACGTGCTTATAGAAGAGAGAGAGTGTGGGAACGGGCGGACGACGGGCGGATGAGAGGGAACATGTGGCATGCAGCGGTGGGCCCCATTGCTTAAAGTAACTAAAAACTGTTATAACTTCCAAACCAAAAATCCCTGTTAAATTCCGAGTGCACCATTAAATTTGTTTCAATAAATCCTTCAAAATAAGATCTCGCATGACTATATTAAGATAAAATTATAAGTAGGCCCACATGATGGGTAGTTGGGATGGAGGAGGATATAAAGTATGCATGGATACGGGGAAACTGGATATAAAAGAGGGAATCTCGATGTACAGGACAGAATATTCCTTTTAAAGGAAGCAAATAGAGGAACGTGAGTGCGAATAGTCTTACACTCTAGGATGGCAATGAGATGGTGTCTGGGCCAAAATCAAGGGTCCCCCAACTTAAGTGATAATCCAGGACTTAGGCCCAACAACGAGCTAACCTAGCACGTGCGCGAGCTGGGTCGAGCACGAGTCCCACCCTGAGCATGGACTCCGTCTTGAACGAGCTCCAAGGTGGACACCCAAACTCCGCCTCAAACGAGCTTTGAGCTTGCAAGCTAGTTTCTGCCTCGAGCGAGCTCCGAGCTCGTAGGATGTCTCTACCTCGAACGAGCTCAGGGCTGCCTTCAAAAGGTTGACTCAGCCCTAAGTTCTCAACGTCGTTAGGACTCTCGAGTGAGCCTCAGGCCCACTACATTAGACCCCACGACCCCATGAGGTTAAATGCCCCTTTCCGACTTGTACGAGCTCAAGCTCGGAGTGATAGGGAGCCTGGCTATCTACACTATGTCAGAATCATCGCTACGGCTACGCCCCGATCTCAACTGGGGAATGGGAAAGTCTAGTCTACAGTTCCCAGGCTAGGAGCACTCGAGCGCCATAGTTGTGTTGCGCAGCTCGTAGCTGCAGCACGCCACTTGCCGACTGTGGATTCGACCTTGTCCATTGGGATGCCGAGCTCGCATCCAGCCAACCACTAGACGACAAAGGTAATGATGACGAGTTCGAGTGTGTCCCTAACCAAGCCCCCGCACGCGCCCGCTGCGCCAAGTTAGAGCCGCGACTCCTCTCGATCTGCGAGAGAATGCCGACGGGGTCGGCAAAGGCACGCTTGGACGACCCCGACGGGACTTGGCTCTGCGGAAACACTCCATTACGGTGTCATCAGAGCATGCTGGTCTGCCCGCACAGAAGATATGATTCGAGGAGCTCGTCAGGGCATGCTCGAGCTCGCCCAGCGATGGGATTCTCGCTCCTAGCTGCATAGGCCTATCAGGGGGGAACAGCTACGACAAGACATGACGAGCTCGCTAGCTGCTGCACGCGCACACCCTTCTCCCTCCAAATTGTTTTCTCTCTTTCTCCCCTCTGCCCGATGGCCGCTCTTGTACACCCCTTAGCACTATAAAAGGGTCCCTTGGCCATACGGGAGGAGGCATCCTCACTTCATCACATTCTAGCTACACACTCATACACCACTCTCGATATTGGCACTTGCCTCAATCATAGAGACTTGGGAGCCCGCTCCCTGTTGATGGTAGTTATTGACCACTTTTATATATATAGAAAGCTCTCAAACATAGGATGAATGTTATTATAATCTTATTATTTCTAATAATTTCCATGAGTTTTGGTGCACACTCAGTTTTGCAGGAGAACTTCGGAAAACAGCGGAAACAGAACCGAAAAGAGTGGAAATAGAGAAACGGAAGAAAATGACCAAATCAAGGCGATTAGTACAATTTCCAGGGGTCTAAATGAGAATAGAGGACACCTCGCCAAGGCCGGGGCCCACCTTTTGTCAGGTGGGGCCGGGCGGCCAGGGGGGAGCCGCGCGACACCCCCTGGTGGAGACACGTGTTGAGCTTCTGGAATCTTCCTACAACTGACCTGTTGAGTTGATCTAGTCCGTCCAATCAAGTCGGTTTGATCCAAGGGTGAGATTCATCCTATGGGCTAAAAAAGAAGGGGCGGGCTACCCCCGAAACCCCAATTCATTATTGATAGACATAATTCCTTCTTCAGAGTTCTCTCTGAGAAGTCTAGGGTTAGAGAAGTCAAGATCCTATGATTAGAGCATAGCCACTTCTAGATTAGCTACAAAGGATCTTAATTAGCAATTGAGTTTATTAGAAATAGAGAGATTAGTGAGGAGTGCTTCGGAGGAGTTTCGGCCTATCGGAATCTTCTCTCTTGTATTCTGAGGGATCATTCTCTTCGCGAGAGGAGTGTATTTAGAGATTATCTGGTTTTCGACTTCATAATTAAAGTAAGTTTTGGTTTATTCTATTCCTCAAGTTTGCAACTCATTTAGAGTACTTTAATCTTGGTTGCTCTTGGTTAAATGGGATAGTTTCTAGTGTATGCGTGGTGCTTAGACTAGAGTTATCTGTGAATGCCCCTTTTTGGCTTGGAATCAGTGGTAGCATCATAAAGGTGACTTTATAGCTTTATTGAATCCTCTGTAGCCCACTTCCCGCCAAGAAGTGAACAGTAGACTTTGTCTGTTCTTAGTAGAGTGATTTTGCTTTGCTTTATTAAGAATTAGCATCCACGATAGAATAAATAAACTGGGGATTATCGAGATTAGAACAAGAAGTCAGTGTCATCTCCTAATTCTAGCTAGTTTCTTAAGGACTTTGATTGTGAAGTGGATTGGGTAAACACTAGTTATATTCACCTACTGTTCCTTTGGGTTCGATATTTTAAAACTGAGAGTTCATCTTTTGGTGAAGTGCTATAATGATATTTCTATCTCAGGCGCTGCGGATATTTCTACGACGATATTGTATGCATTTAATTTATACTGACACTCCCTCTCTCGATCAGCTTGTAGCCACCCCTCTACGAGCCTCGAGCTTGGATTAGTGACTCCGACTGGACTAGGGCACCGATTTGCCTGAACCAGTATAAACCTCGTGTCATTTGTCCCTTGAGATAGGCCATCGAAGCACACACTTGTCAGTCAATTACTGTGACCATGGTATTAGACCACGATAGATGGTTTGTTACATTTTCCACTCCTACCATAGATGGAGAGTCTCTTGAGACACCAGAATTCCTATGTCCATTTTAACATCCAAGACTTCTGTGCTAAGTAATTAGATATAAAAAATATGACACAGGTTTGATTCTTGTTGGTCGCCTGCTTAATTTCGAGTAGGCACAAATTCCCCCAATTTGTGACCTACCAATCCATCGAGGAGAATAAGCGAAAGTGGATCCAAAAATGCATAAATCGATTTGTTGAAAAAAAAAAAAGATTCTAAAAGAGAGAAAGAAAGTAAGTAAATAGGTGGAAGATCCATCCAATTTGGTTATATCATGGACTCGAAAAACAGATTTGAATGTGACTGAAATTCACGATCACATATATATAGGGCACCCTTACATCACTTTTCTTTTCAATTACTTCTACAATTGAGAAAAAGAAAGAGAGAGTCGAGGTTATAAACACGTGACCACCCTCCTGGGGTGGTGTGAAGGAAAGCCCTCATTGGTAGAAAAAAAAAACTCACAACCCTTTGGTTTATTTATTTTTGAACTTATGATTGTATTTAGATCATAGTCAACTTAACTCAAACTTCCCTTCTTATGTTGTTCAAAATTTTTGACTCAAAATATTTTTTTCAAAAATCATTTCAAAAGTGTGATGACAAAATTAAACCACAAAACCATGGAAGGCTTTTGACTTTGAGCCAATACATGTTCTAAACTAATATTATTTTCAAACTTTCTAAACCAAGCTATCTATACTGAACGAACTTGAAGCAAGAAAACTTGAAAATGTTTGTCATTTTGTAAAATGTCTCAGAAAAATTTTAACCCTATTTTAGAAGGCTATATTGAAACAAGATCAAACCAATGTTTTATATATAAGATAATTGATATACAAAACATTTAAGGGTTGAATTTGAGCTCACATTGAAATTATGTCTTTTATGATCCAAAAGCATTTCATAAACCTTCCCTTACATATTTAAACAATTTAAAGATATTTTTGTGAACCTTTCAAAGGATTTTGAGTTACAATATGGAGCAGGTATATATGGGGCGTTCAAATCATTTTCTATTTGTTTAACCTAACTATGTGGATTTTTTTGTCTTTACCAGAAAAACCACTTACAAGTTACTAAGATTTAATATCAAATTTACTCAAACAAGTTTTATTTCTGAAACCCATCCTTAAGACATGTTTATGAGGTGAATCCTCTCAAAAAGCTAAAAATGAATGAGCTTATGTTTGTATTTGAGTTCAAAATAAAATCCAAACCAAAGCAACCTTAATCCTTAAGTAACTGAAAGGTCCTAATATGGCTAGAGGGGTGTGAATAGCCTATTAAAATTCTACAAATTCACACTAGAGCAAACTTGTTAGTAAAATAAATGTTGTAATGCAGTTTTTCTCTAGCTCTAATGGTTAGGCAAGCCACCTATTTACACAATTCTAGTTACTATGATCTCTATGTCAAACAATTTTGATGTTGCTAATTTACCAACTAGATGAACAAGCTAAATAACACTAATTACTCTACACAACTAGGAGAGCTACACAAGCACAATATATATTAAATGAAATTCAATGAGGGGATTGAGCTTGCTATACCAACGTGTAGAGGAAATGATCCAATCACCAAGATAAAGACAATCAATAACAATGAAGCCAATCACCAATAATGGATGACACAATGACTTATTCACCCAGAGTTCACTTGTGCACCGACAACCTAGTCTTCGGGTTGTGTCGACCAATACCACTATGGTTCTTCGGTGTGTCAATCCAAACCAACGCCCCAAATGTACCGCAAGACACCATTAGCAAGTATGGTGTTGGTATTTATTATATGCACACAATTAAGATAAGATATCCATAGTTTACGAGATAGAGATACGTTGTAGCACTTCACCAAAGATAAACTCTTGGTTTTAATATTGAACCCAAAGGAACAATAGGTGAATATAACTAAGATCTAACTCAACCTAGTTTCATAATAACAATGATAAAGATAAACTAAGATAAATAATAATAACTAAGATAACTATGGTAATGGTATTCTAGAGACAGAAGATAGAGACTTAATTAATGTGGTAAAGACAATCGTGGATATTCTAAGATAAGAACTTCTAGTAACTACTAATCATTAAGTCTAAGCATAGCTAAGTAAAATATTCTCACCTATAGAACAGTCAAATCATAATCATATAACAAGAGGGACGTCAACTAAGGAGCATTTATAATAAGATAAACTACCCTCCGTCGTGACCATGTGTAAGTGCAATCAACCTCTAATGTGGGTTTTGGCGTTGATGACAATCTAACTAGAGGACTAATGAGATTTATCGAGTTGACAAGCAGGCAGTAAGCCAAGAGGACATTGCAAACCTAAAGGAGGAGTACCCCGATTCGATTTACATAGTGGTACTTCAAGAAAGGAGGTTTATATTCATTTTGCATTTTGAATTTGAGTATAGGACACGCCGTACTATTAAGAGGGATTAGAACCACTGTGTCAAAGCGTGCAACCAAATGCTCATTTTCACACCACTTAACCTTTAGCTCCAGACTTAGTCAGTAATCAAATTCTTTCCACACTTCAACTGACAAAGCCTGAGCGGCGGTGCCGCTCAGGGGGAGCGGCGGTGCCGCTTTGCGGTGGTGCCGCTCGAACATTAGCGACAGTGCCGCTCGTGTTCTGACCGTTGGGGAGGGAGGTATTTATACTTTCCTTTTCTACCCCCAACGGTCACCTTCTTTCTCTCTGCTCATTCACGACAGAAAACTTCCAAGTGCTCAGCTCTCTCTCCTCCATTGAAGCTCCTCACTCCCTCAAGCAAATCCATTGATTTCACCATCGATTCTTGAGTGTGAGGGCTGCAAACTTCGATTGGAAGAGAGCTCCACTGATCTTCAATGTTCTAGAGGCACTTGGTTCGCACTTTGGCCGGCGGTTTTGGTCTTTTGCTCTTGGAGCTTGCTCCTAGCCGGCTAGTGCGTTGCCCTTGAGCTTGCCAACTTGTGTGGCAGCCTAGGGAGGTTTGTAACACCCTCTTGCAACTAATACATTACCCCACATCTCTAGGATTTGGTTCCTAGACTTGTGAACGAGGCAAAGAGGCAAACCTTTGTGGTGAGCTCATTCCTTTGTGGAACCTCAACAACGTGGACTTAGGCAAGCCTTGGTGACGAGCTGAACCACGGGATAAATCACCATATCACCGTGTGCTTGTTCTACTCTTTATTGCATACATATTGTTGCTGTTGAAAGTATTTAGGGTTTGAGGCCGATCTACTTGTATAGACTCGATCTACTTGTTTCAACTCTAAATCTACGATCTATACCTGTCCAGGAAGCAAACATATTTACCCGATCTATTTTTCATTGGACAGATTTTGAACTGTGAGCTAATCCTTTCTGCAGGAGCGGCGGTGCCGCTTGGAGCGGCGGTGCCGCTAAGCACGAGCGGCGGTGCCGCTCGGGAACTGACAGTGTTTTGAGTTAATTTTTGAAACAGGCCTATTCACCCCCCCTCTAGGCGTCCAGCGATCCTACACCATGTCCTAACGTTCACTGTATATGGGGGGAGGATTATAGAAGACTCAATAAGGTTGTACCCCTACGAATTACCCCACGACCCAGCATACAACGGTCATCCGCAAATAACTCACATCTAAGCACCATGCTTACATATGACTTATGACTTAACTCCCTAAGTTAGAGCTAAGCTATCCACGATCTCAAGCATATAATAATCATCAACTAGAACTATATCAAATACTAAACTAGAATATACTAAGAACATAACAATCAGTAATATAATAAAGTAAAGCACAATCATAATGAGAACTCAAGATAAACTGTATTACCGAATATCTCTAATATAATAGATCTGAAATCCTGAGCCGAGCTCACACTCTTTCTTGAATAAATTAGAAAGTCTAATACTCTAATCTCTGAAGAACTAGAGCTCCTTAATCTCTAATCTCTGAAAACCCTAGTCTAATCTAGATCTAATTACATTGAGGAGTCTAAACCTAGATCTAAATTGAAGAGAGAGAGAGAGAGAGAGAGAGAGAGTTCCTCATAATGGGACCCCTCTCTAATCAATGAGATGAATAATGAATTAGGGTTTCGGGGGGTGGGGGGGAGCCCTGCCCCATTATTTATAGCCCTGAGGGATCGATGTGAGCCGTTGGATCAAACCAACTTAAATTGACGGCTAGTATGATTTCTAGGGTTCCCATAGGTGGGTGGAGGAAGCTTCCAGAAGCTAGGCCCATAGGCCCACAGGGAGATGTCGCGCGGCACCACCTCCGTGCCGCCCGGCCCCACCTAGTGGAGTCTGGGTCCCAGCCTTCGCGAGCTGTCTTTTCTTCTCATTTAGACCCCTAGAATTTATACTAATCACCCTGATTGGGCCCTTTTCTTCAGTGTCTCTATTTTAGCTCTTTTCAGCTCTGTTTCTGTTGTTTTCCGGAGTTCACCTACAAAATTGAGTGTGCACCAAAACTCGTGGAAATCATTAGTAATAATAACACTTTGGTAGTATTCATCCCATGATTGATAGCATTCCATATATATAAAAGTGGTCAATAACTACCGTCAACATATGGTAACTCAACAACACGAGGATTCCACTAAAGTGGCAATTCATCGCTCCAATGGGGAAGCCCAAGAATCCCTTACAATCACCTTCTCTTGCCAACACATCCAACAATCTTCAAGCCGGCTAGGAGCTGTTTTCTTCAAGAGTAACAAGACATCCACCGACCACATCGATATTCAAGTGCCAAAACAAGCAAGCTATGCACTAAGATCTCTCAATATCACTTTGAATTTAAGCAAGCAAGAGAGAATGAGAGGGAGGGCTTTTGCTCAGCTCAAAGTATGCCACAAAAATGAAAATGTGCAAGAGAGCTCTCCCAATATCGGCCACTCTACTTATACAGGCAAGCGCGAGCTTGCGTTGTTGGACATGCACCAGACATTGCATCAAACGCACCTGCGCCCAACGTCCGGTGCATGGATCTACGGCGCATGTCACCTGTTAGAACTTCACTCATTGATCTCCAACGGTCAAGTTCAAACCCTGCGCACTATTGAAGTGACATTGGACATGCATGTGCCTTGCACTTGACACGTTAAATGCCCTACAATGGTCAAACCTCCCACGGTCAGCGTCCATTGCGGTTCCAGTAAGGTCCAGAATGCCAAAATCTGCACTAGATGTGTCAGATGGAGCTTGGATGCAACCCTGCGTCCAGTGCAGACTCCACAACAACGCCTGGGAACGTAATGACGTCAACACCCGCACCTGACACATCAGGTGCGTCTCGAACAGTGTCAAGTGTGACGCCCTTAGCCTCGGCTCTGGTCGGTTGCATCGGACGTGCCGACTTGTGCATCCGATGCACCACCAACGGCACTTCCAAGTCAAACCACTTCACCCTTGCCTCCATAAAGCCACCCACAACAAGTATACTCCATGTGCACATGTGTTAGCATTTTCCAAAGCATTTTGTAAGGTTTAGAAATTAAAACACTAGTTCCTAATGCATCAACATGAATGATTATACGTAGTGGCACTTGATCGAAGTTTCCGAAGTATTTATCCTCTTAATAGTTTGGCTATCAATCCTAAATCTCTCACACCCTCTATGGTGTCTTGGGTGCAAAATAAAATGCCCATAAGATTATACCTTTGCCATGAGCACTTGATCATCTTTTGGATCACATCGTTGCATGCATCCACCATGATCTCCAAGATCCATCACTTGGCAAGAACCATTTCAAGATAAAGAGATTAGCCTTAGGATTTTATCAATTAGCCAAAACCAAACTAGGGACTTTCACTTGTGCCAACAACTAGACCTTGTGGGAGGACCACACGTCAGTCACCCATCATCTCTCATTGGTTCTCCTATCTCTCGTGTCATGCTCCATCATAGACAATGCCATGCCCCAACCATCCTTGAACCTTCTGGATATTAGCCCCTGCTCCCCAAGATACCCTTTTGGACGATATTTGTGAGTCCTATGGTTGAAAGGACCCTGAACTCCCTAGAGTGGGGTGAATTAGGTGTCTAACTTTACATTTAAACCCTAGCTAAGCACCCTTAAAAAACACAATTCTAACTATAAATCTGAACACTACGCAGACTCATAGCCAAAATAGTGTTTTTTATGGGACCGGGGGAGTACTTGCCTAGCCTATTCACCACAATGCAATTCGTCCTACACAAGCATAGTAGGAAGCTGAACTAATACAACCAAACCAAACAAAAGCTACTAGAGGCAAGAGCTAGAAGTAGTGAGATACACAAAAAAAAAGGCAACTAAACTACTCTACCCACCAGAGAGGTAACACTACTTAAGCTACTGAATAAGCACAATTACGGAATGTAAAGACAAGTGTAGTAGAGAGCAAACCAGCGAGGGCATGTCAGCACCGCACACTTACTGAAGACAACCCAAGGGAGGCAAGCAATGGGCCTCAAAGGAGCCTGCACGTCCAGAAGCCCAATTCGCATATCACTTGACGATAACGATTAGGACAGCGTAGTTGGGTTAAGATTTGAATTTGCGAGATTGATGACCCAGCCCAAACTGGTCCGTCATTGCTTGAATTTACTGCTTATATACATTTATTTAATCAAAGAACAGATCAGCTAGTAAGGTCTTTAAAACACATTATATCTATAGGAGTTATGATCATATATCTATAGGAGTTATTTAATCATATATTTTCGAAAATAAACTTATAGAAAAATGTTAAGGGATGTATTTGCTTTGTTATGTATCACTGGTCCACTTTCAATATTTTAGCCCTTATAAAAATGTGCAACCATCTGGTACTTTGCCTGTTAATCAAGAATTGTCCTAAAGGTAAGTAGTGTGTCAGACCTATATCCATGTGTCAGTATAATTTTTTCTTTCATAGAGCTATAACTTTGACGTTTCATTGCAATTTGGCACTTCTATGCACGAGCTTTTATAAGTTCCTTAGTGCTTTTCATGCTTAAATAAGCATTTAACTTAAATTCCTTTTACTGTAGAAGGAACCATTGATATAACTTAACTAAGAATGCAACTATATATCTGGTTATTGTGAGTATATTATTCTCTGATGCATAAATTGTATGCTGATATTTTCATTTATGCGTTCAATCAAATTATTCACACTGAATTTATTCAGCGCTATCTTGAAGTGTGACTATGCAGATTGCAGTGTGACTATTTACTAGTGTGGTAATGTTGAGATGTAACCCAACTCTTCAATGCAAAGCTTATTGTACGCCTTGAGTGATTTGAAGCCTCACAGCATGTCAATGAGAGTAGGCTTATGCAATTCCTTGCTGTAATGCCTAATCATGAGTTGTAGCAGATTACTGTCTTTGTGCATGTTTGTAGGGATCAGTAGGCTTATGCAAACTTTTGTATAGGAGCATCGAACGGTTGCATGTATAGGAGCATGTTGGTAGAGAGTAGGCTTATGCAAACTTGCTGTAATTCCTAGATCCAACGGTTGCATGTATAGGAGCATATGCAAAATTTCCGCGTTGGTCCTGATTTGGCAAGTCGTCTGAAGCCAAGCGTTTGCTCGGCATCGAACGAAACACAACCCGACACGCGGGTTTCTCTCGCTGGCCCCCGTCCCGTCCACCACCCTCGTCGGCGTCGGCGTCCTCCTCTCTCCTGTTCCGCGGCCAAGAAGGCAAGGCTTGCCTCTGCCTGCCTGCTGCTTGGACCTGGACCAAGGACGAGAGGCTGCGCCATGGACGGGGCGACGGTGGAGGAGCTCATACGGCGGCTGCTGGACGGGAAGAAGCACAAGGTGACGGGGAAGAAGGTGCTGCTGACCGAGGCGGAGATCCGGCAGCTGTGCGTCGCCGCCAAGGAGATCTTCCTCAACCAGCCCAACCTCCTGGAGCTGGAGGCCCCCATCAACGTGTGCGGTGACATCCACGGGCAGTTCTCGGACCTGCTGCGGCTGTTCGAGTACGGCGGGCTGCCGCCCACGGCCAACTACCTGTTCCTGGGCGACTACGTGGACCGGGGCAAGCAGAGCATCGAGACCATCTGCCTGCTGCTCGCGTACAAGATCCGGTACCCCAACAACTTCTTCCTGCTGCGGGGCAACCACGAGTGCGCCTCCATCAACCGCATCTACGGCTTCTACGACGAGTGCAAGCGCCGCTTCAGCGTCCGCCTCTGGAAGCTCTTCACCGACTGCTTCAACTGCCTGCCCGTCGCCGCCGTCATCGACGACAAGATCCTCTGCATGCACGGGGGGCTCTCCCCGGACCTCGACAGCCTCAACCGGATCAGGGAGATCCAGCGCCCCGTCGACGTGCCCGACCAGGGCCTCCTCTGCGACCTCCTCTGGTCCGACCCGGACCGCGACAGCTCCGGATGGGGCGACAACGACCGCGGCGTCTCCTTCACCTTCGGCGCCGACAAGGTCACCGAGTTCTTGAGCAAGCACGACCTCGACCTCGTCTGCCGCGCCCACCAGGCATGGCATGTCCGCCTTTTTAATTGGCTTGCTCAATGCCTGATCGATCGCGAATGCCTGATCGATCGACTCACTGTTGATTTCTTGCCATGGCATTGCAAATTGGCAATGCCATTGCCAACAATTGCCAACAACAGGTCGTGGAGGACGGCTACGAGTTCTTCGCCGACCGGCAGCTGGTGACCATATTCTCGGCGCCCAACTACTGCGGCGAGTTCAACAACGCCGGCGCGCTGATGAACGTCGACGCCAGCCTGCTCTGCTCGTTCCAGATCCTCAAGCCGTACAGGGGCAAATCACAAACGGAGTGACGACGACCACCACCAGCTGCGGCCGAGACACAGGAAGGAGATAGAGGCTTTGTTTAGATTGCAAAGAGAGTATGCCTGCGCTGCGCTGCGCGTGCTTCGCTCCTCTCGCATTTTTAGTTGCTCCCCCCTCCGAGAGCTGTCGAACAAGTCCGCACTTCTTCTGAATCTTTTGCATGTAACTGATTCAATACGTGTGTATATATAAAAGCCTACAGTTTCTCAACTGGTTTCATCTTGCTTGCAACAAAGGAGCAAAGTGTCGACTCAAAGTTCAGTTCAGAATTAAGCAGTTAGTTATATGGAGAAAGCCAAAACGTAATCTTTTAAAGGGACTGTACAAAAATCAAGATCCCTGCTTTTGGCAAAGCAGTGGAATAGTTGGTTTACAATGGAATCAATAAATACAGGAAAATTTCCCCTGGCATCTTGAACTTCTGAACTTTTCAGTTCATTATAAAAAGTACATTTCAGCCAGTTAACTTTTAATAGGGACTATGCTTGTCGAACATTTTCAACAACTAGTCCTGATGGGAAAACTCTTGATGATTTTTCAAGTACACCAACTTTACAGCTTTATCGATGAGACACCAACCACATTCAGCAACCACAAATTTCACTACCATTTTGAAATCTTTCAAGGTATCATCAATTTCTATAACTTTAAGCATTTGATAGGTGTACTGCTCATAAAGAACAAGCATTTGTGTACCTTGTTCAATGAATTTCAGGAACAAATCTTTCACTTCAGATTTGGTCGCTTGCAAGATCTGAGGATAGATACTGGCCGGATGCCTTAAGATGCCTGCAGCTAAAATTTTTCACAGGATAATAATGCAAAAGGTGCTTCCAATCAAGCATCTCAAGGAGAATCCTTGCTTTAAAATAAAAGCCTCCAACCTGCCAGCTAATTAGTTGGGTGATAAGATCAATAGCAAGGTAACAAGAAATCAAATTCTGATGGCAACATGATTATGGGATTTAAGATGTTTACAAGATCAAGTGATGTCATGTCGTACGAGTTATCTGAATGTTCAGCAGTGCCCATGACACTAACGTTTCACGATCAAGCTAAAAGCTGCTCATTTCAACAAGGACATGATGTTCATAAAAACGAATGCAGCACATGCTAATGTCAGATCACCAGGTTAACTCCAAAAAGCAACAGATCATCAGGTATTTTCGTGACTTCAGATTCAAATCACTGGAACCCGGACGTTTATTTACCGATCAAGAAGCTGATATATGGTTCACACAACTGTCTCCAGTATGGTGCACTACACTCTCTGACAGTCTGACTGTTTCTTCCATCAAGGAAATTAAATACAGTGGCAACACATATTTCTAAATGGAATATAGTAAATCTCAGGAAGAAGATTTTCTATTGCTGTTTTAACAAACTGCATGTGACCTGTGCGGTGTATGAACAGGTAATGTATAAAAATGAACCATTGCAAGAAAAAGTCAACCCTAATGCTGTTGCATATCTTCCAAATATATACCTGCCCATGCGCTACCTAAGCATCGCTGATCCAACTAGGATGACAACTTTATCCTCCATTTTAGTAATGCAAATGAAACACAGCATACAAACTGTGTTCTATTAATTATAAGCGGCACAAGTTGACATCATAGAGTTGTTTAAACTGGTTGCCCGTGCAGTCTAGAGATCTGCAACTTTTGAGTGTTCACTTAAATTATTTAAAAGAGAAAATATATCCCAAAATGATAGGCGTATATACATTCTGAGCAACAAGTTGTTTTGTGATTATGGTAGGAATAAAAAAAATTAATCAACAAACCCCAATGTTCACTCTTGCATAGTATCTTATTCTTACCATATGTTTGCTGCTTGTGCCCTCGCCGTCGACGCCATAGGCGCTCATTGTCACATTCAAAAAGAGATGGATGAACAAAGTTTCCCAGATAATTCCTGCGCCCTTAGGTATATATTCTAAAAATAGCATCCATTTGTTAAAGGGGCTTGATGATGATAGGGTATAAAAAGATTTACTCGACCAAAACATTACTTGATCAAATGAAGATGAGCAAGTCATGTGATTGTGATGGTAATATTTGAAATATGACTTGAATACAAATAATGTTGACATGGGACTTCAAATGAATGTTCAATGTTAATTCAAGATATGATGTAACTTGAGGATGGCTCAATAGGGAGAAGATAGCAAGGAAAGAGATTCGAGGGACTAAGCAAAGGTGCAGGGAAGCGACCGATTACCATAGCTAAAGTAAACAAGAGAGTACTTGCATTGAGTACTTGAGGAGCTATAAGGAGTCATATTGTGTGGAGGAATGAATCATTTTTTAATCATAAGTGGAAGTGGCTTGAAACCATAGAACTCACATGTATTGAAATGGTCCAATAATTTACATGTTCAAGGTGGAGTTGCTCAAGAATGATGAGACAAAGATAGTTGTAACCCACATGGATAGATGTTGAGAAGAATTATCCCATGAAGACATTGAAGGCTCAAGTGGTTGAAATAGACATACCTTTTCATCTTGAATATAGGTATATTGTACTATCAAGGGACGTGTAAGGTGAATAGTAATAGACAAGTCTCAAGTGTTCAAACTAACCAAACCCCTATTGCTAACATGGGAGAAACACATGACACGACAATTTGCACTTGTTGATCTTAAGGCTTGTTGTTGGTTATGATAGATAAGATAACCCTCCAAGTTCATCAAAATCAAAGTTTTGAAAACATTATGGTGTTTTTTTTTTTTGTAAAAAGTTAAATGTTAAGATAATAAATAATCATTGCAATTTGCAAGTTGGATGCCGGCGCAATCCAGAAATTTGCTACTTTTGGTGTTATAGGCTGTTGACATCATTGCATTGCAAACGAAGGGCATGAGAAAAATCACGATGTAGGATGCATCCCTCAGCATTCACGCCTTGGACATCACCTTGTCAATTTTTGGTTTTAAAAAACAAAGAACACCGTCCAAAAGATCTTCCTTAGGTATATATTCTCATAAATCAGCAAAAATTTTTTTTTATGACTTTATGCCTTGATGGTGGGCATAAAAATATTTTACTCGAACCAAATCGATTTCCTCTTTACATGGGTGCCTAACATCTCTAATGTAAGAACTTAAGAAAGTACTAATATTGATTCGTTTTTACTAATAACGGAACGATGGAAAGTTTGAAATGGACTATTTCAGTAAAAAGGAAACGTACTAATATTTTCCTCTCTTTTTTCAGTTTTGCTACTACTATATGTCTATACTCTATACACATCCATCTTGTTCATGTGGGATTTTTTCTTCTCCTGTTCCAAGCATCTCAAGTTTGACCTACAAGGAACTATATAGTGAGATTTTTTTGACTGTTAGGAAAAGTTGGAATGACTTGTAATTTTGGTTTAACACAGTATTTATTAATTCCAAATAGACCCTCATACTGCATTTTGTACGTTTCCTTGTTAATTACTCCAAAGGAAATTGTTTTCATGGATAACACATAGAGTATAGCTCCTGATGTGAAGGTTCCTTCACCAAGCGATTGGATGATCTCTAGTACTACAATATAAGCTCTCGAATTGGAAAAACACCGGAAAATAAGAACTCAAAAACATCGTAGACGCCAGGAGCTGTCAGCAAGCTGAATGCCAGGTGTGGCCAGTGAACCGTGCTAGCTGTGTCCATGCCCCGACCACGAATGAAATGGTGGATCATCATGCATGCTCTGAAAAATTGAAAAAAACAGAATAATGCCTGACCTACAGCACTACAGCATGGAACAGTCACCATCTACCGGTAGTAGTAGCATGTTGCTACACACTAGCCTAGTGCCTAGCCTAGGCTACCTGCGCTGAGCTTCCATTTGTTGGCACAGCACGCAAGGACACTGGAGAGATGCCTCTTGTCAAACAACAGAAAGACAGGCGGAGGCGTCGTGTCCCGGACATGTTTCAGCAACGAATAATCCCGGCCTGCCGCCGGCGTTTTCTGTAGACACCTTATCGATTGAGTAGAGGAATTTAGGAGACCGCCACAGCTTGTCACCGTTGCCGACGGATGCGTACATACGTGGACGCTTGAGAATCACTGATCCGAGAAAGAAGGAGCAATGTCTAGTTTGTGCTTGTTCCTGCTCATTTCAGCTTATTTTATCCTCATAAGAACACTATTAAATCAGTCGAAATCAGCTGCTTCGTGTACCACCTGTCTAGATTGCCGTCCTGTGCATGTGTCGCTGCATCATCCTGGGCAGATACATCAGTGGTAGGGAGGGGAGAGGGATTTTCTTTTTCGAGGGGAACAGTAGCATGCGGTGTACCTCCGTAGGCCCATAACTCGCTCCAAGGCATACGGATTAACGCCGGCCGGCCGGCCGCGAGCGAGAAGGAAGGGCCGGCCGGTGATGAGATTTGCGTGCATTCAGTGAGCAGAGTTCCTTTACAGAACAGAGCACGACACTGGTACAGTCGCCCATGATCTCTGTAGGACCTAGTAGCTCTAGCTGCTCCTGTGTTGATACAGTGCATGCCGGCTAGCATGCGTGAGGTTAAAGAATGAAGAAGCGAGAGAGGTCCACACCACAGCTACTACCTGAATGATCGACTGAATCATCCGCATGGACGACATTCAGTTAGGGATCGACAGAGAGAACAGCGCAGTGTGTGCATCCATTTCAACAGCCGGCAGTGAAGTGAAGAACGAACGAGATTTTACTGTATTTATTTACCGGCTCTTACTACTTATTACAGCGACAAGATCCAAGCTAGCTGACAAGGCTTTGGAAAATGACACTCACGCACGTAACGTAACCCGGCTTAGTATTCACTCTGAATGAAGCAGCTCGATGAGTTGTCAGCTCACATGCGAACGCAGATAAACTAAACAATCCCGGCGGCCTGCGATAAGATCAGTGGCGAATAATTGACGGCATCATCACCTCTCGGAGATAATTACTCTGTCAACAATTAACAGCTGATAGCCCTCTCCTAAACATTTGTTTTTACCATTATCCAGGCTGCCTAGCTAGGTTATGTACACGAGCAGAAGAGCGCCGGTCCGGTGCTCGAGTCGATCGAGAAGCGTTCAGAGCAGCATCTCATCGCATCAGGCTGGAGCTATGCAGGCAAGCAGCACGAGTGAGTATACAACGCGAGGACAGGACAGCCCGGGGGGCTGGGCGTAGGGCGATCTCACTGTCGCGCCAATAAACTATGCCGCTAACCAGCCTTGGGCGGCCAAACCACCTCGATTCATCGCACCGGGCCTGCCGGCTGCCGGCCTGGACCTCAGTGACAGACATGGCTGGCATGGCACTCCGAGTGACGTCTGAGATGAGATCCATAGAGCAGCACAGCGTGCGTCGCCGCCCCGGCCTACGTAGAACGCATGGATGCGGGCGAGAGTGAAATGGTCCTCGATCTCCGTTAAAATATAAAGCGAATTATACATCTTTCTTCAGCTTAAATTTTTGGATTAAACTGGTATATACATGTAACTCAATAATTTCATCAAATACACATTTTACTTCTCAAGAAGTCATTTTTTTAAGTTTAACTATGTATATAAAAAGTATGTTGATTTATTTATATATATGTATATATCTAACACTGTCTCAACATGATTCAAACTGAAGACCTCTCCCTCAAGCGTACAAACCAAAGCTAATTATATGATGTGACTATACAATTGACGATATTCATTTAACTCAATAATTTTGATTCTTTATATTGCATTTGACACTTCAAAACGATCGAAAATGAAAAATTGTTAAATGCAAAGTTTGACCTCATCGCATACTACAACTTTCGAGTTTGTCTCCATTCGACATTGTTAATCACCAAAAATCTAATATAAGAACTTATATTAAATATTTAGACTTGTAAACCATCCTAAATTAAAAAGTTGTCAACTACAAAGTGTTAGATCTTTTTGAACTCTGCAATTTTAATATATAAAGTTTATCTTGATCATCTCATAGAAGAAACTATGATTTTTTTATGTAAAAAAAAATATCACCACCGGTTGATGCCGCGACGGACATTGATAAGAGCATTATTTGCTAGTTCATGACCAAATTAAAAAGGCCATTCCTCATTAGTGGAAGAAGGATTATTTATCCTACAATTTGCAGATGATGTGACTATTTTTGTGGACCATGATATTGAGCAAGCTAAAAAATATTAAGTTAGCATTTGAATCATTATGGAGTCAATAAATTTTGCTTTAGACGCGGGTAAAAGTTTTACCTGCTTTTATTGGTCTGTGGAGCGAATACTTGTCCCTTTGTACCTTGTCCTTCCCAATACTATTTAGGAGCCTTTTTAGATGTTACAAAAACTTGCAAAAGTAATCTCTTTTTATTGGTCTGTGGAGTTTCATTTGTTTATGGTAAATATTATCCTGTCCCTTTCCGTACCTTACATCCTGTGTAATTAGTTATTTTTTACATATATCCAAACATATTTTGGTGTATTTAGAAAAAAACATTTTTCTTGAAAACATCTAGAAGAAAGAATTAAAAAATTATTTAGTACTCCTAGATGGAAAACTAGTGCTGATTAAACTCTAGTCTTTCAATGTTTATCACTCTTGTTTTAGGGAGTTCTAAGGAAAATTGAATTGAGAATCAGCATCAACATAAAAGGAAATTAATTCTAAAAATGTTTTTTATCTAGAAACAACTTTAAAAAATTATTTAAAAATGTTTATTTATCATACATCTTGTTTGGAAGGTCTTTGAACCTAGTTTTTTCTTGAAGATGAAATTGAGTATTTTACGAATCAACATCTAAAACATAAAAGGAAATATAGACTAATGAGATGGCCTTTAGTTTTTCTAGCGAAAAGAGCAAAGCGGATTAGTAATACATGACCTATGATAATCAAAATATAAGTCATTCCTAACTATGTGAATTTATAAGCCTTCAATGAAGATGGCGTGTGATAAAACCTCACAAATGAATAGGTATATTTAGATAGACCTTTACAGTTAACAAAAAATAGGTCACACTAGTGGATGGGAATGGAATTGATAGGAGTGAAGGATCAGTTCTTGAGTTCAGGTAAACTTAGCCTGAAAGATGGCTCATGTATAATATATTAGGTTTTGGGACGACTATTGCTTAGAAGGTCTTACACTAAGTGTGGCCTTCAGGTCTCTATACTATAACATAATTCGCAAAAAACATATCCTAACATAATTCATAAGAAACAAGGACCTATGTTGTTTTTAGGCCCCGTTTGGTACCGCATCAAATGGGTCTAGTTCTTTAATTAGCTGGCTAAAGCTCTACAAAACATGGTTTTATTATTATTCCAACTAATATATCCTTTTTGAAGGGCATTAACAAGGAAATAAGCTAATAGAACTGGAAAGAAATTAGTTGTATGGTTGGCGAATATTAACGTACAAGAGAGCATAGACGCTTTATCATGATTCTTGCAAAAAGAGTGGTTACTTTACTATCCACATATAACCATCTAATAAACAAACCTATATATAACCATCTAATATAAACAACTGCATCTAGGTTGCACAGGATATAAAGATACCTATAAAAACTAAGATTTTCATTTGTTTTTTAATTATTAAGAGGTTATTTAATGGAAGATAATTTAGCTAAGAAAAGTTGAAATAAAAGTAAACTAGGTGTGTTACTTTTTCCAATTAACTAAAGATTATTTAACACACTTATTTGATTGCATATATGCTAAATTCCTGTAGCGAGTTGTCCACGTGATGCTTGGTTTGTGCCATCACAATAAGTGCAGGCGTGTTCATCCTAAAGAACTATAAGCAGTTTTAGCTGTAGATTGTGAAGATAATCAGGAGAAGAGTAGTTCTACCAAATAGCCCCTTAGTTGTTTTTTAGTGTACTTAGACCAATTAAGTCTTTAGAACTGAAATAAAATAATTTTCTCTATAAAGCTCTATTTTATTTGTACTCTAGAATTATGGTCTAGCATTTTTTTGCAATCTAATAATTTTTTATTTCTATTTTTCAATTCTGTGAGTTTAAAATCTCTTTTATGAAAAAAGTTTATACTTTTGTTTAAAAATGCTCTATGTAAAAGAAAATTCTAAGCATTCCGTAGGAAGACTTTGGAAAACTATTTGCAGGATGAGTAATAAGGTATTTCTTTTTTTTTTTTGCTACAAATAATATGAAGAAGTAAAGGTTTTTGAATAAATAAATAAAATAAAAAGAAAAAAAAAAAAAAAAAAGGAAAGGCGGGGCTCGTGGCTCGCTCCATAGTCGTCGCGAGTCCAAACAAAAAGTTCAGTCACCGCGAGCACGAAGAACCGAAACGAAACGAAGCGGACGGAGGCTTGCGCGACCGGAGCTGAGGAGGGCAGCAGCACAGAGTGGAGCCAGCTCGCCTCTCCTCCCCCTCAGTCGCCTCCACTTCTATATCACTTCCCCCTCTGGCCCTGCCCCGTGCGCCATCGCGCACACCACGCGCGCGCGCCCACACGTGCGGCTTCCCGGATTCGCGCCGCCGCGGCAGAGCCAGCCAGCCAGGCCAGCTTCGGATCGAGGAAGAAGAGGAGGTGGTGGAGCGTCGCGTGGGGTGGAGCCGAGGAGTCAACCCAGCTTGCCACCCATGGACGGATCGGCCGCGGAGCTGGAGGCGGCGGAGCGGGTGGTGATGCGGTGGGACTCTCGGCGTCGGCGGCCGCCGGGGCCGACGAGCCCATGCTGTTCGACGGCGCCGGGGACCGGGCCGAGGCGGACCGCTTCCTCCGCGCCGTCGACGACCTGCGCCGGCTCGCGCCGCCGTCGCCCGCGGCCGTCGGCAGCCCGCGCCGCCTCTCGTCGTCCTCGGCGTCCGGGAGCGGCGCCGTGCAGGTCGCCATGGCGCGCCTCGAGGACGAGTTCCGCCACGTGCTGTCGTCGCGCGCGCTCGACCTCGAGATCGAGGCGCTCGCCGACCTCAGCTCGCTCTCCATCACCAGCGACCGCTCCAACTCGGCCTCCTCCGCCGACCTCCCCGCCGCCGCCACCACCGACGAGGACGACTCCGTGTCCTCCTCCATCGGCCGCCGCAGCACCGCCTACCGCTCGCTCCGGAGCATCCGCGAGATCGACCTGCTCCCCGACGACGCCGTCGCCGACCTCCGCGCCATCGCGTCGCGCATGGCCGCCGCCGGCTACGGCCGCGAGTGCGCGCAGGTGTACGCCTCCGTCCGCAAGCCCGCCGTCGACGCCTCCCTGCGCCGCCTCGGCGTCGAGCGCCTCAGCATCGGCGACGTCCAGCGCCTCGAGTGGGACGCGCTCGAGGCCAAGATCCGCCGCTGGATCCGCGCCGCCCGCGCCGCCGTCCGCGGCGTCTTCGCCAGCGAGCGCCGCCTCTGCTTCCACATCTTCCACGACCTTCCCATCTCCAGCGCCACCATCTCCGCCGCCGCCGCGCCCGCCACGCACGACACCCCCTTCGCCGAGGCCGTCAAGGGCGCCGCGCTGCAGCTCTTCGGCTTCGCCGAGGCCATCAGCATCGGCCGCCGCTCCCCTGAGAAGCTCTTCAAGATCATCGACCTCCACGACGCGCTCTCGGACCTCCTCCCCGACGTCTCCGACATCTTCGCCGCCTCCAAGGTCGCCGAGTCCATATACGTGCAGGCCGTGGAGATCCGCTCGCGCCTTGCCGATGCCGTCAGAGGGATACTCTCGGAGTTCGAGAACGCCGTGCTCCGCGACCCGCCCAAGACGGCGGTGCCTGGAGGTACCATCCACCCGCTCACTCGGTATGTGATGAACTACAGCAGCCTCATTTGCGACTACAAGGTCACGCTCTCCGAGCTCATCATATCGCGTCCATCGGCGAGCGCTCGTCTTTCTGCTGAGGGCAATGAGCTCGCGCCGTCCTTGGCCGACCTCGAGCTCCCTGAGCTTGAGAACCAGCTGCCACTTGCCTCTCACATTGTCTGGATCATTGTTGTTCTTGAACACAACCTGGAGGGCAAGGCCGCACTCTACAAGGATCCAGCTCTCTCGCATCTCTTCATGATGAACAATGTGCACTACATTGTACACAAGGTGAAAGATTCGCCAGATCTCTGGGGCATGATCGGTGATGATTACTTGAAGCGGCTTACTGGCAAGTTCACAGTGGCGGCTACAAACTACCAGCGCACCTCATGGCTGAAGATCTTGAATTGTCTGCGTGACGAGGGGCTCCATGTAAGTGGTGGCTTTTCGTCAGGGATATCCAAGTCGGCGCTGCGGGAGCGGTTCAAGTCCTTCAATGCTGCATTTGAGGATGCACATAGGGTGCAGTCGGGCTGGTGTGTGCCAGACAACCAGCTGAGGGGAGGAGCTCAGGATCTCAATTGCTGAGAAGCTGCTGCCAGCATACCGCTCATTCCTTGGCAGGTTTCGACATCATATAGAGAATGGGAAGCATCCAGAGCTCTACATTAAGTACTCTGTTGAGGACCTTGAGATAGCTGTGGGTGATTTCTTCGAGGGTGTTCCTCCTTCCCCACATAACAGGAGGAGATCACATGGATGAAGGACTTGTACCTCAGGTATTCAACTAGCTGATGTTGCTATTTATTCTTTTATTCTTCAAACAAGGAAGCTGGTGCTGGCATCTGGGCTCGATTTCTGCTGTCCTGATAGATGTGAGTATAAATTTGGTGATCTTCAATCAAAGATGGCAAATATGAATACATTTTGGGAACTTTCTGAAGCTGTCAATCGGCCCCAGTGGTTCCTACTCTGTAAGAGAAGTTGTTCATTTGGTACACTATTATTATATAAATTTTGCAAGTAGCATGTCCATATAGGAAATTCTTTCAGTAACATTGGATAGCTGGAACTCATGGCATTCCTGTTTTGCACCAGCTTTTGTTACCCTTTTCATTGTTAACAATTATCCGAAGGGTCCATGCTTTGTGGATTAGGTGTAAAAAAGATTTATATGACTCTCATGTACCACTACCACATGATTTTGTAATATGATAATATCATGCTGTTACAATTCAAAAGAAAACTTCAATTCTTCTCCATGGCATAGTTCTTTTTAGCTCTTGAAACCAATGTAAAGACGAACCACTAAAGCAGCATTGTTGATTTCCCATAAGGTTTACACTTTTTTTCTATTTTAGTATATGATCAGTAAGTTAGAAAATGAATGCTATTTGGAAGGCACGTTTCAAAATTTCGATTGTTTGATTATGTTTCCCGTACACACCAATTTAGGATGTCCTTTTGAAAGGCCTCTTTTACTAGTTGTGTGCGTGGTCCCTGACCCTGGGTAGCTGATAGAAGAAAAAGACATAAAAAACATCTACAAAAGAGGGTCTTCTATGTCCCAATCATTTTGTTTTGCCCCTTCTTTTCCTTTTGGGATAGGTCATGGATGTCAAAGCTGTGCTTATTTGAAACTGAAATACAGATGGAACTAATAAGGAAATAAATAATACTAAGAAGAATAATAATGTCATGCTTGGCTCTTGTTTGAAAAGACATATGTACTTCTTCTCAAAAATATAAAAATGCATACCATGAATTTGTATTAGCTTGTTATGTGTTGCTGTCAGGTATAAGAAAGTACTCTATTGCACTCTCCGTTTCCTTCTGTAGGTATGGGACTAGTGAAATGTGTTAACACCCCTATCTTTATGTTGATTTTGGTTTTCACTTGATAAATGCACAATAGTGATATATTGATGTACCAATGTGTGCAACTGAAAATAGCCTGTCCATATATATTGTTGTTGTATATGTTCTGAAATCACACGATCCAGCATTGCCTATGATGTAATAAATAAATAACACCATTGAATCGGAGGGATCAAGTGTTTTGTGCTATATGTGTAACCTGCCAGGAACAAAATTTGATGCAGCACCAGCTGATTGCCTTTTTGAGCTATAATGTCCGTGATCTTTTGAAGAATATAACAATGTAAGCTGAAATATTTGCCATCATATATTTTGATTCGAACTGACCATCATCTTCATATAAATAGGCAGCATATATCCAGGCGTTTTTCGTATGCATATCAAATTTTGTATAGCTATAATCTCAGTGTCTAGTTGTCTACCTGGCCAACCCTTCCAGTCGCATTCCTGCTCGCTTGAGCTGAAAAGTGTTGCTGCTTCGGCTGTAGCCTCCTCACATGTTACTGTAGCAACACCAGAGCAAGTAGCAGCAGAATACTTCTTCTCACTGCACAGTAGTCACTATGATACTAACTTTTCTACAGCGGTTTGATCTGCCATCAGACATGGTTCATGAGTACACAATCAATAATCGTTGTACTCTTATTTTTACCTTTCTTCAGTTTTTTAAGAAAATTCTGCACTGAATATTCAATGATCTTAATGTGGTAACAAATAGTATTGCTGTAGCTGTAGTTCACTCTCTAGTGGGTTGCTGACACTCTCAGTCCAACTTCAGTTATCTTCTTCCCGTGAATACAGCTGAGCTGTATACGCTGAGATTCATGTTTCAACTTTGAGCTGTCTCAGGCCAAGCAAATTTCGAGTTAGATCAGGTTCTTGCGATTGAGTTATCCTGATGTTGTTTCAGGCGTCACGCCCCCGTTTGCAGTTCCTCCAGCAGGTGAACCGTGCGCGCTTATATTACTTGCTTAATTCTTCTTTTTTTTCTCGTCGTCATTATCGTCTGTGCATAATTACGTAAGTCCATTTGAATAAATAAACTCAATCAAAGCTTAACCACCGAATAATTCGGCGATAATGGGAGATTCGCCGAAAATGAAACAGTGGTATATTAATCAGGGGACAACGTGACCGCTCACTGTTCCGGAGCTACAAATCCTGCAATCATCAATCATGATCATGTGGACGCCCGTTGCCGGTGTTGCTCTGCACAAATGAATGATTGGTGGATTTTCTGGCATTCCTGCCGAACTAATCTGTAATGCCCGCTCCGTGTGAACTGTGAATGAATGAGAGGAAAAATGGCCGGGTTTCGTGTCCCTTTTCTCTAACCCCGCCGAGCCTTCAAAAGTTGGAATCGAGGGATGAGCAAGAGTCGAATGATTCAGTCAGACCGGTGTCAGGTCGCAACACCTTTGAGCCATCAACGCCTTCAGCGGATTCAGCCCGACGTCGGATCGTGCTGTTGTCTCATGCGTACGAGGCAGACACGTTGATCTTTCTATTGGTGCCACTTGGCACATACAAATGGTGACAAACTAGCCTATATTTGACCTGCAACTACTGGGATGGGCAAAACAAGTTATCATCCAAAATGAACAGCCTAGTTTACGGATATTGGATCAAATTGAAAGATGATGTCAAAATGTCTCAACTTGGCCAAAAAAAAAAAAAAAAAAAAAAACTAGTGTGCCTATTTGTTTTATAAAATTTAATAAAATGAAAAAGGTCCAAATTACTACACTAAATTTGGCTTATATCCAAGATTCTAACTTTTTTCCCTCCATGCTATATTTAAGGCTTTGATGGCTATTTTTGTTGGCCTAATTTATTCAACTACCAAATTCATTTTTTCCCTAAATGTTCAAGTTCTTTAATTTTTAAAGTTTGGGCCAGGTGATGGGTTGAAACCATAAATTATGTTAAACAAATATACATAATTTTTATCATCATTTGACAGGTTGGACCATCTTATATTAAATTAACACTCCAAATACATGTATGTAACATAATAATGACAATTCATAAATGTATTTTTTAAAAATAAGTTATGTTACCTCCTCAAAAAGGAAATCAAAACTGGCCTTCTATGTGATTTTTTGTGTATTAATCATGAAAAATTGGGACTAACTATGCTTATGAGAATTTTTAGATAAAGGAAACGGCCCTGCCTTCATCCTTGAGAACAAGAGAATCAGACCATTTACTATAAATTAAAAATAAAAAACCATAAGTGTGGGATCTAGCTCAAAACTTAAATTTAAAACTGCTTGGCCATCCGGCGAGGAAATTCTAAAGCTATGTTTATGAGAATGTGTACCTATCGTCTCCCCATGAGGTATATCAACGGCCTTATCGACGCCGGCCGAGCCTCCAGGCACCAATTGGGAAGAAGAAAGGGGGAGGATGCATGTGGGAACGTAAATTCTTCGCTAGGAATAACAGTGGGTTTTTAGGTAGTAATCATATTGGTGAAATACAGGTAGAATGGAGTTGTATAGGCCCTTAAAGACATTTTTAAGTAGTCTTTTTTAGGGCTTAAGAATATGCTCTTATATCCAAGATTCACTTTTTCCCTCCATATGTAAGTTTAAGGCTTTGATGGCTATTTTTGTTGGCCTAATTTATTATTACCAAGATTCACTTTTCCCCTCCATGTTCAAGTTGATTTTAATTTTTAAAGTTTTTGAGGTGATAGTTGACACCATAAATTATGTTAAACAAATATACATATTTTTATCATCATTTGACAGGTTGGACCATCTTATATTAAATTAACACTAGAAATACATGTATGTAACATAATAATGACAATTCATAAATGTATTTTTAAAAATAAGTTATGTTACCTCACAAAAAGGAAATCAAAACTCAACTTCTATAAGGGTTTTAGTGTATTAATCATGAGAAATTAGGGACTATGCTATCTTATGAAAATTTTTAGATAAAGGAAAAAAATTTGCTTTCATCTCTTGAGAACAAGAGAATCAGACCATTTACTATAAATGAAAAAAAAATAAAAGCATAAGTGTCCACGATCTAGCTCAAAACTTAATTTTAAAACTGCTTGGCCATCCAAAGGAAATTCTAAAGCTATGTTTATGAGAATGTGTACAAAATTAATCCCCATGAGGTATATCAACGCCTTATGACCCTTTCAACGCATCTAGGTACCAATTTGATGATTTGGGGGTTTTGGCAATTGTTGAACATAAATGCTTGTTGAATAACATGGGTTTTACAGTTGATAATCATATTGGTTAGCCACAAGAATAGACATAGTATATTGGCCCCTAAGACTTGTGAAGAGCTAGTATAGGGCTAACAATATTCCAATACAAAGGACTCTAAAGGAAATATGTAAGTTTGATGCTTGGAGTGGAGACATTCAATCTAGAGTATTTTGAGCGCTCTTTTTCTTTCACTATTCTATTATATAGGGCTCCAAGGCATGAATCTTCAATGGACAATGACTAAAGTATAGGAGTTAGGTATAAACATGACTTCATGTACAAGTAGTAATAAGACAACTCCAAGATCTAATGTATCCCCACTTGCTATCTACAAACTAGAAAAAAAAAAAACTTCTCCATAAGCCTCACCAAACCGCATCCGTAAAATATTTTACAGAGGGCATGCTATCCTATGTTTTTCAATCGCAAGAACAAATAAGAAGCTTTCACTTGCCACAGGGTGTAAGAGTGTATGCATACATGTGTAGTGCGCACCCTTATAATCCTTTTATATAATTTTTTGTGCACTAGTGCACAACACCTATAGTAGATCATATCTTATGATGCAACTGTGGAAGTGTATAGGAAAAATAAATGTTGAAGATGTAGAGTAAAGCCATACAAAAGCCATGCACTCAAGAATCTCTCCTCCTCCCAAAGCCTTCTCTCCACCGCAGGAGATCGATCATCACTGTTTGTCATTGCACCTCACCACCATAATAGACATGAGAGGACGCGTGTAACGGCCTACTAGAAGCGACTTAAAAATAAAAATTAACAGTGTGACCTAAAAAAAAATCTGCCGCAAAATTTGACTGTCCATATAGTTTGGAGAGCCGATTCAAAAAAAACAAAAAGACAATTGTATATGCTTTTGAAGTATTCCAAGTTTCAACACCCAAATCGAGTTGACCGGCGGAAGAAAATGCTGGCCTCGATCGCCGAGTCACCAACCACTCCAGTCCCCAGCCGCCACCTCCGTTCCAACTGCCTGCAAATTGGAATCCAACGAGACAATACCATTCAAATCCGCCGCGGAAAGTCCACGGCGAGCGAGAGCAGGGCTGGGCACGGCGCCGGTCGACTGGATCTAGGGTGAGGGTCCGTCGTCGGAGAAACTCGCGAGGAGACGGAGGAGATGGCCTCGGAGGAGGAGATGACGGCGACGGAGGTGGCGGCGCTGCTGGATCTGAAGCCGCACCCGGAGGGCGGCTTCTACGCCGAGACCTTCCGCGACGGCTCCGTCACGCTCACCACCTCCCAGCTCCCGCCCCACTGTACGTATATCCGCGATTCGCCCCACCGTATCGTTTGATTATTACTGCATGCGCAGGGAAGTGTTTGTTCTACTTGAATCTCTCGACTCGATGCATCGAGTATTATTATTGCACAGGATAGTGCGGTCGGAGCGGATTGAGATGAGATTTCTCTCGTCTTTAGATTGCGCCACTTGACCGCTTTTGACTGATTAGTGGGGGTTCTGCAAACTGCCAATTCGGTAGAACTGAAGCCTACCTCTGGTCTCTGAAGCCACCCTGTCAGACTGATGATGCACCTCTACTGCTCGTGTAGCTCCCCTTGTTCTACTGCCAGTTTCTCCTGAAATCGTCAGTTCATCACAGCTTAGCTTTGGAGTCCCTTGACATGGATGCCACAGCTGACAGCTGAGTTTGGGCCTGGTACATCCAAAGTTCCAATTGTGACCTTGCTTTGTTTGTCGTCCAGACCAGAAATTATATACCGAGGGCAAACTTGTTCTTCGCATCATGTTCTCCATCTTATCATTCGTGCAATCTTCACAGCATTTCTCCCACTTATCTCCCACTAACCCTGACAACCTTGGGACTGGACTGGAACGCTAAACAGCTCTAGATTCGAGGTCTTCTGGTATAGCCGAACGCGAGGACACTAGTTAATTCTTAGTTTCCTTTTTTGAATGATAATGACAGTATCCGCCTGTCTGTACTGCACTAGGCACTCTTTCATTTTCTCAGCTACCTGCAACGCGGAAAGGCTCATGTTCTAAAAAAACTCTCCGATTATGCTCTTTCCACAGGTTCCACATAGTCGCTACACAAAACATTGTTGATAACAGAATTTTTCTGATTGATAAACTACAACTTTGCTACTGACACATAGTCAGTTCCTGCCTGTTCAGTGTTTACCACTTATCTCAGAAATATAATGCTAAATCCTCTTAACCACACAACAATTAAAAACAGACTCAGCACAAAATAGGCAAGTCATATCATCCAGTTTTCTTCTAATGGTCAAATTGTTGCTGTTCATGAGCCTATTATCTCAGAAATACATGGACCCTATTGGGTACTTTAAATTTCCACATAGCATGAGTATGCAGATGTTGGATGTCTCTAAAATTAATGTCTGCATACAAAGATTGGACTAAATAAGTTCCTTTGGAATTGAAGTTTCAAATGGGCAGCATCAATTTTGTTTTTTAATCATGATTCGTGGAGTGTGAAAAGCTGAATAGTTTGGTCCCTGTCCATGGTTATGACTTTACATGCTTACGTATAGTAGCTATCTTTGATGTACAAACTAGGTTTTTGTTTTCATGTCACATATATCTGGCACGAAATCTTGTTATGTGTGGCAGTAATCCTTGTCAATAGCAACTCTCTGAAGATGGTAGTATTTTGCTTCCTCTGCTCCTTGTACAATTTATAATGGAACATGTACTGATTGAGATATTTGTATCTGGGCTATCAGCCAAAAAGTACAAGCCACCATCTGAAACCACTGCAAATTTTAAGAATGCTGAATGTTTTCCATCATCAGTATGGAAATTGTTTATTTCTTCTCTGTTTCTGCTCTGTCAAGGATGAAGAACATTAGTGCACATCCATTTCTTTCATTATTTAAAGTTTGGGATTGGCTTCCCTTGTGGTAAATTGAAATGTCTGTCCAAGATGCCTGTATTGATCCCAGTATTTAGTCTTAAAGTGTAGTTGATGATTTATTGAGTGTATTACTGATGGGCGGGTCTTTTCTATGGAGACCAGTTATTGAATATGAAATCAAGCTGCTATAGGTTTATGTCTCTAATATCCCTTTAATGTATTCTGCAGACAAGGTTGATCGTGCTGTTAGCACAGCAATCTACTTCTTACTTCCTGCAGGGAGTGTTTCACGTCTCCACCGCATTCCCTGTGCTGAAACCTGGCACTTCTACAAGGGAGAGCCTCTCACGGTTAGCATCACTTCTTGCTATTCTATGCCTAAAGCAATTTGACAACTAGTTGGCATACTTGATCTAATTCTGCTAGCCTGTGTTTGTCTTAGGTCTTTGAGCTTCACGACGATGGTCACATTGACCTTACTGTCATTGGCCCACATCTTGAGGCTGGCCAGCGCCCCCAGTATACCGTGCCACCAAACGTGTGGTTTGGGTCCTTCCCCACACTAGACGCCGAGTCGTTCGCATCTGATGGCAGTGTTCTTGTCAAATCTCGAAAGAGGGATCCCGAGCTGCATTACTCTCTTGTTGGCTGCACCTGTGCCCCTGGCTTCCAGTACGAGGACTTTGAAATGGCCAAATTTGAGGACGTGAGCTCCATTGCTCCCAAGGCTGAACCCTTCCTCAAGTTCCTTATTCCCTCTACCGAGTAACTCCTGAGCGGCCTAAGATGATTCTGGATGGGTTCTTAGCATTTGTATACTGCCAAGAGTAAGTACCGGATGTCATCTTTAGTTTGATTCCATGACGGTTCTGCTTTTACAATCGTGTAGACAGTAAACTGTACCTATCCATGTGGTGTACAAGTTGAATATTTGGTGCATTGAAACAGAATAACAGCTGGGCTTGATGTTGAAATTGGAGGTGCCTTTTGCAAATCTCTAAGACCTACCGATATGGTGGTACAAGTTGAATAGTTGGTGCATTCAATTGAAACAGAATAACTGTTAGGCTTGATGTTCAGAAGCGACATCAACATGATGTAATCTGAATATAACTCTATCTGATACTCCACCCATCACCCATAGAGTTCAGAGGCACTTGCGCGTGGTCGCTAGCCCGAAGACTTCGTCCATGCTCAGATCCTCCTTGGCCACACCCTCCGGCAGCCTCCATGCAAACCCGTGGAGTAAGTTAGCCAAGCTCAGCTGTATCTCCTTCAGCCCAAGGTTGAAACCGGGGCACATCCGGCGGCCGGACCCGAACGGCAGCACCTCGAAATCCTGCCCTTTCACGTCGATCTTGCTCCCGAGGAATCTCTCAGGCCTGAACTCCTCCGGCGAGTCCCACAGAGCCGGGTCCCTGCCGATACTCCATACGTTGACAAGGACGCGTGTGCCCTTGGGAATGTCGTAGCCGCCGACGGACGCGTCCTCGCGGGCAACGTGCGGCGGCAGGAGCGGCGCGATGGGGTGCACGCGCATGGTCTCCTTGACGATGGCTTGGAGGTAGGGGAGATGGGGTACGTCCTTCTCCGTCACCCAGCGGCCGCGGCCGACGACTCGGTCCAGCTCCTCGGTGGCCATGGCGAAGATGGAGGGCTTCCTCAGGAGCTCCGACATGGTCCACTCCACGGCGGCTGACACGGGCTCCGTGCCGCCGACTATGATGTCCTGCGTGAACGCCTTCACACCTACGCGGCCGATCTGGACCTCGGAGGTCGGGTCGTCGGCGAGCTGCATTAGCACGTCCACCATGTCCCGCGCGACGAAGGTGTCGCCGTCGTCGCGCCGGTGCTGGCTCTGGCTATGCGTCTCGAGGACGTGCTCTAAGAACGCGTCGAACCTCTCCGCGATCCTTTTCATCCTCCGCACATAGCCTTGCAGGTCGAGCCAGTCCAGCCATGGGATCCAGTCGCCGATGTTGAGCACGCCGTTGAGCAGGACCAGCTCATCAATCATCCACATGAACTCGGGCAGGGACGTCACCGGCCCCTCGGCACCTTCTCGCCGTCGTCGAAGAGCCGCTTGCCCAGCAGCATCCGCGTGATCACGTTCATGCTGAACGTGGACAGGTGGTCCTTGCCGAGGCGCACGGGCACGGCGCGGCCTGAGCCTGATGCGGACGCCGCGAAGAGGCCGCGCACGAGCGAGCGCACCTCCTCGGCGCGGATGTGCTCGAACGACGCGAGGCGGGCGGGGCTCAGCAGCTGGGTGGCGCAGACACGGTGCGCGTGGCGCCAGTACGCCCCCGTAGGGCGACCACGTGATGTCGGCGTAGTTGTAGGTGGTGTGCTTGCCGGCGGCCGTACTGGGGCGGTCCAGGAAGAGCACGTCGTGGGTCTTGAGGAAGAGCTTCGCCGTCTCTGCCGACGAGGCGACGACGACGGAGTAGGAGCCGAAGCGGAGGTGCATGAGCTTGCCGTACTTGTTGGTGAGCTCGTGGATGGAGCGGTGCGGGAGCGCGCCGATGAGGTCAAAGTTGCCGATCACAGGCCATGGTCTCGGACCCGGCGGGAGGCGATAAACACGGCGGGGCGATGTGCCGTTCAGTCTGTGGCGGAGGATCACAACGGCGAGCACCATGGCAATGCTGGTCAGTAACAGTGGTGGTAGCTCCATTGTGATTGGAAAAAGGAGGAGGTGACATCGATCAATCTGTGGTTGCCTTGAAAATTGGAATGCGTCGGAATGTAAAATCTAGCTTGGGGTGAAGAACGGAAGATGCATTGTGCTACTTATAAGGATTATATAGGATTGATACTTCTTTCGGTGTGCAAAAAATGGAGAGCGGCCTGCGTGCCTGCCGCGAGATAGGCAAGAGGTAATATCAGGTCAGAAATATATATACAATTAAAGTAACAGTCCTAGTTAGTTGTTTTTTTTTCAAACAATCAGTCATTATTGGTCCGTTGGAGTGGACTTGGGCTTGTCTGGAAAACAAATTCCGGATTGTCCTCACTAAACATGGTACGAATATGTGTAGTTAAAATGATATGGTGGTCCAGCCAAAACAGTCCACACCACGTACTAGTAGGAATGGTCCTCACCTAACTTTTTTTTTTTTTTTTGTCTATGTCTTGTATATCATGTTATAAGATCTACGTAGACAACAAATTTAAACTTACAAATGCATGTAGGGTTGTTTGGTTCTGCAGTGGCCTAGGGGTGCTCTTCCAGGCAGGTCCATCCGACCACAAGGTGCTCAAAATCGACGGCCTGAAGAGCTGCTTTGGCCCACCAACGCCATGTTCACAACCAAACAACCCGGTCAATAGTAATCGACGGCCTAAAGTCAAAATCACCGAAAAGCGATCGAAGTTTGCCAAACAATTTTTCAAAAACAACTCAGCTTTACTCAAAAAAAAATGCTCGTAAAACTATTTTATAGAGAGAAATTTAAATAGTGAAGCCGAGCTGTGCCAAAGGGAGGGAGGGAAGGGGGGCTATATATCACACCAATAGTGATAGTTTTACGAGGGAGAGGGGGGGGGCTACATATCACACGGGTAGTGATGAGCTTTACCATGCCGTACTTTATCTCAGTGCAGGTAATTCTAGTTGGAGGAAATCAACAGAAAAAAGAAAACCGGTTTGTGTAGCTCTTTCTAAAAAGAATACTTATCAGTGACCGTACATCGTTTTTCTCTCGTGACAAAACAGCATCACACGAACCATCAGCCGAAGAATTGCTTCTCGATACCCAGAGTTGTTAACCTATAAACATCGAGTACGTGTATGATGGCTCTCCGCTGAGTCAGTCGAGAGACTTCGGCTATTTTTTCATCAATCATGGAACCTGCATACACGAAGACTTGGGCACACATAGTCGTTTCTTAATTCGGGTTCAGAGTACTCACCTGTTTATAAATTTAGCACAAAGACGGCAGCAGCTGGCAGTGACGACTGGTATCTACTAGTATCTGTAGACTGTAGTCACTTGTTTAGCTGGATCACAAACGGACAAGGAGCAGGTGTGCTCCAAAAGTATTGAATTGCACGCATGAAGCCACTACAAGTTGCGGTGTTTGGTTCAACTAGTAGCTCCTAAATTTAGTCCCATTTAGCCTTTTATCATCCAAACATCTCTAAATAAATAGGACTAAAGTGACTAAAGTTTAGTAGGGCAAATGAGACAATTGCCAATGCCTGCTTAAAGAGGTGTCTATTTAGAGAGGCATCCTAAAAAAGATTTTTATTTGAACATGTGTTTCACAACGCTTTCACTTGATCGGAACTTTCTTATGATCAATGCATTGATTTTTTTTTTCTAAAAATGTTATGGAAAATCTAAGAAACGTGCGAACATGCCATTTAGACTAAGTGCAAAATAAGGAGAAATTAGTATGGCATATACATTTTATTGCTCTCCTTTTGGGAAAAAAAAAAAAGGCCTGAGAAAGTTTAAAGAACAATAAGTGTGCTTATAAATCACTATATCTTTGGTACCTCATTTAAAAGCTACCGTGGAGAAAAATTGAAGATATAACATATACTATCAAAACTCTTACAAAACCTTTTTGAAAATACGAGAGTGCACAATAGAAACTGAAACAAAGATGGCGTATCCTAGGACATGTCACTAGTAGCTTTCATTTCGGATTCATTTTTTTTTTTTTTTTTGACAAGCAGCTTTCATTTCGGATTCATTGGAATCAAATCGGAATAGCACTATTTATTTATATTTTAATTTGAATCTGAATGCGAATACACATATTGTCAGATACAAATTAAATACAAAATAGGTATCTTGGACTCGGACTCGCGTTTAGGTATTAAAGATAGTATGTAGATTTGCTTAAAAATCAATATTCACGTATATAACATGCATATATACATTAATAATTAATTCTATGATTTATTGAAAGAATTAATATAGATAAATATTTCAATACAACATAAGTTTGTGTTATAAATAAATTTAAATATGTAAAAATCATAAATACAAAAAAATAAAAATACTAAAAAAAAGCTCGGTTCATATACAACAGCAAGTGCATCACGGAAAATCAACACGAAAGCGTACATAACGGAAGGATCTGAATAGAATATGACATCCATTTATTTTAGGTTTTTATGTGAAATTTTATTATAAAATGTGCCGAGTTTCAATATAGTTTCTCCCCTTCCTAAAAAAAAATCCAATCTAATTATCTAATTGGAGAAGGTAGTTAAGAAAGTTTAGATGGGCCTATTTCATGCCTCGAAGGCTGGAGGTGGCCACAGAACGTATTGGGCCGGTCTTGATTTGAGCCAGACCAGTATCTAATTCTGTCAGCTGAACCCAATGCGTTTCGATTTCGAGTTTGGACGCCACGGTTCAATCAGAAAACACAATCCGGTTTTGCTCAAAAAAAAAAAAAAAAAACACAATCCGGCCAGTCCATTTTGCTAAAGAAAAAAAACAGAAAGGGCAGCCCTGACGCTAGGACGTCCGATGGGAAAAATTCCATCGGACGCCCGGCCCGGCCCACCTGCTAGCTAACTAGACATCGGATGATGCCCCCGCTCCCGCACGAGCCTCCATCGGACGGTCTCCAAAAAAAGAGTCGCCTCCTCCCGTGGCCCGTCCCCCACACTCGTCGGCCGTCTGCCCCCACCTCGCTCCTTGCCCGAGCCGCCCCGCGCCGCGCCGTAACAGTCCTCTCGCTGGCCTGGCCGCATGCCCATCTACAGCATGCGAACAAGGACGAGCGAAGAGCAGCGGCGGTGCTGAAGAAGCCATGCCGACGGGAGCGAGCGCAGCGAGCAGGCTCGTCGTGGTGTGCACCACGGAGTTGAGGAGGACGCCGCGAGTTGCAACATATTGGCCAACAATTTGCAACACCAGAAAAAAAATGTTGCAACATCTAAAAATCAATTGTTGCAACATTAAAAACATGTAGAAAAATCGACGGTGTTAACAACCAAATCGACACATGCAACATCTTATAATTGGCTATTGCAACATGTAGCAAAATATGTTGCAACTATCAAAAATCAATAGTTGCAATATCGGAAACAAAATGTTGCAACATATTAAAATCGATTGTTGCAACATCAAAAATCATGTTGCAACATCTCAAAAAAAAAATAATTGCAACATCAAGAAACACCTGTTGAAACATCTCAAAATCAATTGCTCAAATCGATTCTTTTCAACCCCACAAAATCCAAGCCACTAAGGTGCGGGGGCTGCAAATAATGGGAGAGGGGGGCAAGCAGAGGAAGGGGTCCGAGTAGGGCGTGGGAGTGGTGGAGCTGCTCATCGGAGAGGGTGCAAGGGGCGCCGGGCGAGCCACACCAAGGTGGAGGAGGCGCATCGGGCTTGAGCTCTGCCGTCGAGATCCATCGATCCACCACGGGCGCGCAATAGCACCACCAGCACCGTCGAGGTTGGGGAGGCATGCCGGGCTCAAGCTCCGCCAGTGTGGAGGCTGGGTGTGCGCTGGAGCCGCACACGGCGTCGTGGAAGCCGGCGAGGCGAGCAGACGCGCTGGAGGCTGGGCGGGCGTAGGAGAGGTCGGCTTGCCGACGTCGCTGAAGAGGGAGTGGGTTGGGCGGCGCGGCAGGGGAGCAGCGGCGTGCGGCGCGCGGCCAGGAGGGAGCGGCGGTGACCGATGAGCAGCGAGAAGAAAGGGGAAAATGTAAACAGGACGGTAGGCCTGCTCCTAGGAAAAATGTGTGGCGCACGTTAGGAGAGATATTTCCAGGTGCGGTGATGGGCCAGCAGTACGCATGAGGCCCGCGTGTCCTATTAGATTTGTCCCTTTCGGACGTGCCATTCAAAGCATTACCGAAACGGAAAACACAACCCGGCCGGACCGGACGTCGTATAAGGCCTTCTACAACGCACCAGCTTGGAGTCCTGCCCCAGGCTCCACCTCAGCTCCCGTGTCCATGTCATCGATGCTTGTTGCCTCGCAGAGCAGCAGAGCTTCCCCGCAAAAGCGGCGTTAGTTTGGTCGACAAAAGTTTGAAGAGAACAAATGGGCGAAGAAGGCGTTGGAGTGTGAGACTAGCGAGCTTGGTGACGTCCAAATGTTGTGGCAAGGAAAGTAGTACTTACCCAGAAAGTAAAGATGTTGTGGTCCGATGTGACATGTTTTATCTATATATACCTACTAATAAAGAGAAATTTTTGGTCCCCACCTCCTTTTCACCGGGCTTTTCACCGGGCTTTTCACCCCACCTCCTTTTCACCGGGCTTTTCACCACTTTTTCCCACCTCTTTTTTCCACCTTTTTCCTTCCACCATACCTATTTATCTATACCTACTAATAAAAGAGGAAATTTCGACCAAATTTTTTGGGTCTGCCTGCCCTGACTCTTCTTTTTCCGAGTCCAGCTCCGCTCGTGTGTGCGCCTCGACCCAGCCACCACTTCGCCCGATACCCAATCCCCGTATTTCTTTCACCTTCCAACACCGTGTCTGAGAAGATCAGCTACGTGCGCCGCTATGAGTTCCGGACAGACTTCACCGCCGTGCCCAAAAACGAATCTGCGCTCAGAGTTCAGCTTCTGGTTCCCTCCAGTGTCCGAAGCAGCAACGCCAAAGTTTCCCAATATTCCATAGATGCTTTAACTTTCTTTATCTTATCTATATATCCTGTCTTCGTTGGTTTTACAGAACACCTCGCAAACAATCTCCTCCGGAAGAGTTGCGTGCATGCTGTGCCTCGGAGACCGAACGGCAAGAAGAAACAAACTCGCGGCAACAAATTCGTCGACATCTTCCTCATCGTGCCGCCGGACATCGACGTTCAATACGCAATCAAGGGCAAGGTACCACAACCCTCGATTACTGTGATCCATGTGATTAAAAAAACGCATCTATTTTCATTCAGAGTACTCCTCTTGTTGCATGTATAGTGGCACCCCTCCCTCAGGACTGCCTCCCCCTAACCCCAAGCGTCCAGTCATGCGTGCATATGTCCGTTTCTCGCGGTTTCCCATGGTTAGTTTGTCCTGTCTGTTCATCTTGAATTTGATAGAAATTAATTTGATCACGCGTTCAACCTTCTGCCGAGGCCACCGTCGTGGATAATGCCGTCATCACCATCGAAAAAAAACACACTAAAGTAGTAAAGTCGAAGTATAGAAAGAAAAGAAAAGGCCATCATCCTCATACTACTTCCAATAGGCAGAAAAAATTGACACAAGTCAAGATTCATTGTTTACACATATTGGTATTGATTCGGTTTCCAATCTAAACTCAAGTTAGATTAATCTGAAAACACAAACAATTTATAAAATATTACCATATCGGAATCGATCAAATTGGAAAGCTGACGAGATCACGCCTCTAGGCTGCCAATGGCCCGTCGGCGTGTTGCTGAGGAGGGAGCGGTGTTGGCCAACCGCTTCACGTTGCCAGGGGACCCGAGCCTCGTCGGACCGGACAAAGCCATTGAAATTAGAGTGGATGAGGAACTCAAAGATCCAAAAACAAAGGAAGTGTGTCTAGAAGTAGAATTTGATCCGAACCGGCCATCGATCCACGCTAGTTTACCGCCGCCGGCCGGGATGCTAGAGTGCTCTACGAGCGGCTCCACCCGTGTGGGCCACCAAGGACATGAAATGATGCCTAAGCGCCACCGCAGGGCGGTACCGACGACCGTCTGGTACAAAAGACACCCACTAGTTTACGCAAAGAAGCTAAGAAAATAAGTCGAAGTTTTAATTCATATTTTTGTCTCCTCGTAGAAGAACGCCTTGGCAGATTTTTCCTGGGTTAATATAAAATGACGCTCTTTATCGCTCGCGTTGAGAGATGGACCGCCCCTTTGTTGCTCCATCAACAACGCTCTTTTCCGTGAAACCACAACAACAAAACCGCCACCGTTGGCCCTGCCCTAAGCTGCAAAGCAGTCTCGCACCACTCACCAGAAAAGTTTGTGCGACAGTGCGAGACGTGCAAGTTGCATCCCTGCCGTGCCTCGCACGGACACGTCCGTCCGCGCCTACTACTACCTCTGCCGGGGGCCGTACGAGCACGGGCGGCATCGGCATCCGAGCGCAAGCGCCGGCTGGCCGCCAGCCCCCGTTTCCCACGACGATGGAGGAACCCCGACGCGTGAGGCGTCATCCGTCATGGGACAACCAGACCCGGACCGGACGGCCATCGACCCCACGGCCCACGCGCTCTGCGGCGGCACCCACCGTGTCCACCCGAGTCCGCGGCCGGGCAGGCAGGCTGCAGGGGCTCACGTGGCCATGCCGCGCCGCTTTTCCGCTTCGGGCCCGGCGTCAGAGGTCAGGTCAGGTCAGGTCAGGCCGCCCCGGCCAATCCTGGGCAAAGCGGCCGCGGCCGGTTGTGAAAAGGCGGGGCGCGAGTGCGAGTGAAGCAGCCTGCCTTGCCACTGAAGCGGGTGCGCGTGCGGCACAAGGATGCCAGTGCTTCCATTCCATACTTCCATGGCGTTTCAGCTAGGCCTTGTTTAGATGGCTAAAGGCTAAATTTTAGCAAAATGGCTTTTTCGACTCTCGTAGTCTGATTAATCAGAAGACGTTTCGTTTGTTTTGTAGAAACATCGTCTAATTATGGACTAAATAGCCAAAAGATTCGCCTCCGCGATCTACAATAAAACCGTGTAATTAGTTATTTTTTACCTACATTTACTCGCCCGAACATACGCTTTTGGTGTATTTAATTTGATGTGATGAGAGAGCCTAAAAAATTTACAATTTTTTTGGCAAATTTTCAGCCAACTAAACGTGACCCTAATCAGTTGCCCACCAAATGTTGCGCACAGGCCCGTTTGGGTCAAGTGATGTGCTGCAGCGGGGATCGATACCGGCGGGGCCGGCGGTGGCCAGGCTGAGTCAGTCGCTGCCCGGCCGTGCTCCATCGGCACGGTGCCCGGCCCCGCATTGGCACGCGTGGATGCTGTAACGCGCACGAGCACCAAGCCCCGCCGCACCGGGAAGAGCCACGCAACGCAACGCGCACTGGCAAGTACGTACGTGCGCACACGCGCGGGTCCTCGGCCCCGCCGCCGAGCACCACATGCAGCTTACCTCAGCCGCGGCCCGCGGGCAGGGGCAGAGCCGCGTCGGCCCCCGGCTAGTCTCGCTCCGACGTCCCGACTCGAGCCGGTTTATAAACAGCCGGCCGTCGACCGCCACCCTTCCTTCCCATTTCCCAGGCTCAGGCCTGGCCTAGGCTGTCTCTCTCTCGCACAGCGGCACAGGCACACATTCCCTGGCCGGCCGGCTGGCCGGCCGGACCCGCGCTAGCTCTCCAATCAACCCATAGCTTAGCTTAGATTAGGTCCCTTCGTTTCGTAGGGTCTGGTAATCTTGTTCGGCGACCGTTGCTCGATCCTCCAAGTTGCCCGGCGCGCGATGGGGGAAGCGCCGCAGCCCAAGTCGCCGCCGAGGTACCCGGACCTGTGCGGCCGCCGCCGGCTGCAGCTCGAGGTGCAGATCCTCAACCGGGAGGTCGGCTTCCTCGAGGTACGCACGCACGCACGCACACCAACCGCTTTCCTTTGTTGAGTTCTTCCCGCGTGCGTAGCGCAAACTCCTAGGGACCCGAGGATGGATATCTCAGGGGAAAAGTTTTGTCCATGGATGCGGCGAGCTCCTTCTCGGGTCTCGGGGAGTTCGTCGCCAGGCTCGAGGCGACAAAAGCGTCGTCTCTCCATGATCCTCCGACGTGCTGCGCCGTACGGTACCCGGGACTGGGACTTTGATCAGCCATGGGCAGGCATGGTCACCTCACCTGGGTTTTGTCCCAAGATTCTTCTTTTCCCTTTTCTCGATGGAAGCCAGTCTTCTCCTCGTTAATAAGAAATTGCTATAGTACTAGAGAATGGATGGCCATGGTTTAGTTTAACTACTTATTTCAATATACAATTACTTATACTTATAGGCACGGTGCTCATCATGCATTTGCCGAGTACAAGTACAGATTCTTGCTGCTACTAGTCTTTGCTGCAGTGTTGTGTTGCCACTCTGCATCTTGCTGAAGCTCTTGGGGGAATGAATGGGAGCTTCTGCCTGCCTTGTGCTAGCATAAAAAAGCGTTTCAGATCTTTGCTGCTCGCATTTGCATTTGCATCGGCACGGCATGGCAATGAATGGGTGGTGGAGCATAGTAGCACACACACTGCCGCTTCCATTCATGGCACATGGACGGGAGCAGCACTGCACTGCTTGCCTGCTGCGTCGTCAGGCCTCCCTGACTACTGACGGGGACTACTCGCCTTTTGCAGCAAGAGATACAGGGACTCGAGCGGATCCAGCCCGTCTCGCGATGTTGCAAAGAGTGAGTAATCTCTCTCTCGCTGGCTCTCTCACGCTTTACTGACCCTTTTTCATTCATTCACATTCATCTCGTCTGGAACTGGAACCTTATCACTGCATCTGCCTATGATTGTTTTCTGTGCTTGGCTTCGATGGGCAACTGGGCTCCTTCGTGTTCATGCTATTTTCATGCTTGAGTCAAGTCAAGGCTAAGCTACTCTCTTTTTTTAATTTAAAAACAGCAGACTGTTGTTTTCTGCCATTTCATTTTAGAATTATATGTTGCTGTTGATATTAAGAAATGTGCAGTTTTTACAGTGGTGATGTTCTGGTATTTACCAATTTACTAATTGTCGAGAAGAAAATAGAAAAAGAGAAATATCTTCCCTTGTGGCCCGATATTCCTTGACCCCACACATTCCCCTTGAAAGAAAACAGACTCACATGAACAGCCACAAGTATGCTGTGGTTTTCTTGAATGTTTGCTTTGTGTAATGATTATATTTTTGTCCTGGTTGTCTGATGCTCCACATTTGCACTGTTCACACGTAGCTCGGATTCCATTTATATTTCTATTTGAGGTTGCAGGATAAATGCTAGTACATCAAGAAATGAGCATATATTAGTAATACAAATACTGTAGTGTAGGTAGGTAGGTCCTGTACTATTTCTTATTTTTTTCTAAAAAAAAAGTAAAACAGAAGTATTATGCCCGTGTGTATACCGGCGTTATGCATTAAGTGGTGCGACGATCGACGATCCTCGACGACGACGGCGCGCTATGGTGACTTCGGAGAATCTCCAGATCTGCCGCACTTTCGGTCCTTGTGCTTCATGGGGGTAGGGTTTGCGACGCGTGTGTTCATAGGGGTGAGTGTGTGCGTGCGTGTTGTGAGTGTCTGCGCGTTGTCTTGTGTAATTCTCAAAAAAAAAAAAAAAAAAATTCTCGATGTTCTTGCTAACCAAGTTGCTAATGCTTTCCAATAATTATTGACAGTGTCAACGAGTTTATCAGTACAAAGACCGATCCCATGATGCCAGTGTATGAATTCTTAACTTGATTCTCTCATGCCATCAGAACCACGCGTTGATGCTCCTTATCCGTGTCTTCTTATATGCTGACTCTCGCTACTTGCAGAAGCAAAAGGAAACATGGATCTTGCAGCTTCTCCCGGTGGATCAGGTACTTCATTTATCCCTGGAAAACTATTTTGAATTCATGGGCAGACAGGAATAATATTCAAGTTTTTTAATTGCTTGTTTCAAATTTCGTAACACTAAAAGTGGCAATGGTATGATGAATCACTGAACTAGTAAACAGTCCATCAATTGAAGTAGCACTACAAGCCAATACAATAGTGGGGTAGTAATTTGGTGCCATGTTTCTGCTCTAACATGTAAATCAACATTAATTTTGAATACAATAGCATTTATCATGAAAGCAAAGCCCTTTGGAAGGTTCTTGTGTAATCTATACCACTGTTGTTGAACTGATTTTAAATTGTATTTAAAAAGGACTGAATTTCCATTCACTATACCTTTTTGTTAGAATTGGTACTATAGAGTTTGGTAGCTTTATAGAGTAGTAACGGAAACCAGAGGTGTAAATAACATTGGCAAATTAAAGCAACTCCTCAGATATGTTGAAAAAAGTAAGCTGTTCAACATCTGTTTTAGTGGCAGTGGCTTTGAAACATTTTTTCAGCGAAGCCGGCTATGCTGCCCTCTCAGCACATTTCTTGGATAATTGAACTGTTAGAAATAGAAATTCATGATAGCTGAAATCTTGTGCAGATCAAAATTGCGCACATGCTTTTCATGCCTGTGCTGCTTCAGCTGCTCTTGCTACACCTGCAGCGACACGCAGTGCTGTACTCCGCCGACCTGCAGCTGTCCAAAGACCCCTTCGTGCAGCAGCAGCCCCGGCTGCTGCACCTGCAAGCCGCCAGGCTGCGGCCATTGCTGCCGACCCCAGTGCCAGTGCAGCTGCTGCTGCCCTCGTGATTGCAGCTGCGCGGACTGCCCGTGCTCCTGCTCCTGTCCCCGTGCTGCGCCGGCTGCTTCTCCTGTGCGGGGTGCTCGGCCAGCTGCCTCGCCGCCCTGAACCGGTGTCTCGGCTGCCTGTCGTCGTCGTGCTGCAGCGGTGTGCGACCTTCCTGTTGCAAGTGCCAGTCGTCTTGCTGCGAGGGGGTTCGTCCTGCTGCCGCGGTTCGTGCCTCGGTGCCCCGGCGGCGGCGCCGTCGTGCCCGGAGTGCTCCTGCGGCTGCGTGTGCTCCTGCTCCAGGTGCAAAGGGGATGCCGCTGCCCGTCCTGTGGTAGTAATCCCTGCTGTGCCGGTGGATGCTTATGCTAGATTAGAGTATTATTATATATATAGTATTACTAGTTGCTAGTGTAGCTGTTGCTGGATGATTTGGCGTGTGATTTGGATGGAACTTCGCTAGCGTATGGTATTCACTGTCAAGAAATAATTTGCATCGCAGCATCTGGCGCCCAAGTGAATCCTCTTCATCTTGGATTGCGTTTTCAGCATATCCTCTTCATCTCCGGGTAACTTATAACTGAACTAGGAAGAGATGGTCCCTCATCAAAATTTGAATTTCTAATTCATCTGTTAAAATCCATGAATGTTCAAATTAAATTAGTCTTCCACCTCTAATTGCGTTTGATTTAGAGACAGGATGGAATGTGACGATGCGGTTCTAATTTTCATGATGGGATGTCGTCATCTCGTTTGGTTGAGAGGAGGAAGTAGAGAATGAATGACGACTTCATTTCCGTTAGCAACCATTAGTGTGGGCCCCATGTTTTCCAGATTTTCACCTTCTTATTAGGGCTCTTTCGGATTGAGGGTGAAATACATAAAAACACACTTTTCCGAATCCTAAAGATTTGGCTTCTATTCACCCTTTTGGATGGCAGGAAACGAAAGGAAAAATGGATGAAAAATCTTCCTACGCCGGTCATTCCTGAGGAAAAATGGAGGAAATATAACATCCACACCGACCTCTTGTTTCCATTCCTTTGCGCCGATCGACATAAGAACTACAAAAAGAGCTTGACGCGACTTGCCCGCCACCACCGCTACCGCCGCTTGTCGCCGCCCACCCCACCCGCCCCGCCTAGTGCGAGCTCGAGCTCGTCGGCCCTCGCCCCAGTCACGTGGTCGAGCGCCTCATGACCTGGGTTACCGTACCTTGCTGCAAACTCCCTCTATCCCTAAATATTTGTCATTTGCGTTTCCCAAGAAACAACTTCAATTAAATATGTTGCCCTGCCTATCCAAGCCCGGAGCTCGCTCACCAATTCACTACAGTTGATGAAGCACACTCGCCCGTTGCACGTTGGAGCTCTCCCGAGTCGACTCTTTCGTTCGCCCAAGTGCGACTGTTAAAGGATGTGGCTATTCTGGTGGCACAACCTCCTAGTAGCACACCCTCCTCCCGATATCACCTGTCTCCAAACGGTCCCTTCCCCGGCGATCCCCCATCAACATTGAACCCTCCCTGATGGCGCTTCCCTCTCGATCTTGTCGTCCTCGGTGGCCTCTCCTCAGCAAGAACTTTCTCCAATAGGACCCTCCTCAGCTGCTCCTCCGCAGCGAGGGGTAGGTGGCCACTCCCGAGTGCCCCCTCGTCTTCGATTCTGACGTTCGCCCCTGACCCTACCGCCATGGCCGCCCTTCACCTGACCTTTGGTCGTGGATACGAGAAGAAAAGTGGTGGAGAAGAATGGTGACTCGCAGGACTGTGTGTCCTTTGGTTTTAGGGGATGGTTGTGTCCTTGAATCTATACAAATATTCTCTTTTGGTTATGAATGGTCCCCATATCTCGAGACAAAACACTACTCAAAATGGGATTGTCCATCTCCGTCTCACACTCTCATCCCATCCCCTCAACCAAACAACTTAGGTCTTGTTTGGTTCTATGGACTAAATGATACTAAAAATTAGTCCATAGTCTCTCCCAAGAGTCTATTGAAATAGGGACTAAATGTGACTAAAAATTAGTCCTCAGTCCTCATGTTTGGTAATTTAGGGACTAAATGAGACCAAAAAGTAGTCCCTAGTCTATAGTCTCTAGGGAACAAATCTATTGAAATAGGGACTAAATGTGACTAAAAATTAGTCCTCAGTCCTCATGTTTGGTAATTTAGGGACTAAATGGGACCAAAAGCACAAGCTTATTGCCAAATGTCCCTTCTATTAAGAAGACCTCCTGGCCGCGAAGCTTATCCAGGGGATGTTTTTATTTGCATTCACGCCTTTTAGAACTAGTCCCTAGTCTCTTGGAAACCCCTCAAACAAGTCCTTACTTAGGATAAAGTTGGGCTAGGAGCTCACTGGAGTCTAGCACGGAGAAAAACGAGGACGGCGATGTGAGTTGAGGGCGAGGTGTCTCATGCTAAGTGAGTGTTGGGCCCGTGCACCGAGTCAAGGTGAGCTCGCGCAAATATATTCCGGTTAGCGAATTTAGTCGATGCGCATTTGTTTGTTCCATCGTGCGAGGAACGGAAAGAAAAAGATCGCGGCGCAAGCTTACCTTGCGGCGCAAGGCCAATCTTGCCGCGGCTCGCCTCGCGTCGCGCAAGGTGGCCTCCGCAAGGCCCTTGTAAAGGCGCAAGGCCGGACTCGCTCGAGCCACGCGACGAGGCCCGACGCCGCGAAGCGCCGCCGCAAGGCGCGGCGCGCAAGGTCGCCCAGACCTCCGCCGCGCAAGCGGGCGGACCGCCGCCGGGGCTCCGCGCGCCGCCCGGTCACAGCGAGGGCCGCAGCACCGGCCGCAAGGCCCGGCCTCAGCACCGCGCTCCCCGCGCCGACGCCGCGTGGGGCCTGCCCTAGGTCGCCGTCGGCGGGTCGCGGGGCACCTGCAAGGCCCGGCCGCGGCCACGACGCCGCCGCCCTCCGGGACCTCCGCCGCAGCGCCCCCGCCCCGGTGCTTGGGACTCGCCGAGCCGTCCCCCCTCGTGCCGCCGGGCCTCCGCCGCGAGGAGCAGCGTAGGGCCCCCGCCGCAAGGCACGCGCGGCACGCACCGCCCCCGACGCCGAGGAGCGCGACCACCGCCCGGGGTGCGAGGACCAAGGAGCGCGAGGACCGAGGACGCCGGCGCGCCTCCACCCTTGGCCGCCTCTCCACCAAGGCCCGGCGCGGAGGAACGGGCGCGAGGGGCGGCTTCGAGACGGAGGCGAGCGCCGCCTATGGCCCCGCTGAGGATGAGGGAGGCCGGTCCTCCTCCCGGGCCGGCCTCGTTGACTTAGCGGGCCCCAGCGTGGAGAGAGGGGCCGGTCCTCCTAGCCGGGCCGGCCCATTACACCCCGTGACCGGGAAGATTGGGCCCAAGCAGGGCGACCCACCGCCGATCGACCAAGGGAAATGACCAACTTGCCCATAGGGTTTAACCCAAGCCCTGAGGGGGTCCGGGGTATGCCTGTGGTCTTTTTGTATTTGTACCATGGCCCGTCCGTGCAACTATAAATGGATGGGCACCCCTCGATGTAAAGGACGGTTGGTGAAGTAATGAAGAAACCCTAATTTCTTTACCGCGTCATCTCGCATTTTGCCGACGTCATCCCCCCGCCGAGGCAACGCCGAGCGGGCATCTTCGAAGTGAGCCCTCTTCACATCAAGCCCCGCACCTACGCCGAAGGTCTCGGCCATCGATGCTCCACGCAAGTCCCGGCTTGCATAGGTTTACCCCAAGTCCTCGGCTTGGCGAGGTTTACCCCGTGTTTGGAGTCGCGACCCCAACATTTGGCGGCCACCGTGGGGCCCGAAGGATCATCTCACGATTTCCACAGACATGGTCTACAAAAGAAAGGCGAAGGCTCCTTCGCGAGCCTCCGCTCCCGCCACGCCTCGAGAACCAAGGCCTGCCCAAGAAGGAAAGGAGCGTACGCCACTCCGCATGAAGACCCTCCGCTCAAGGAGGACCGTGAGGAAGAAGAAGCAGAGCCCCGTCCTTCGGCGGCGGAGGAAATGAACAACGGAACAGTTGGGGACCCCCGGGCGGAGCAGCAAACCACCGATGCTGGTCCCCATGCAGCTACGGGGGCAGGCGGGGGAGCCACACCTGCAACCGCTCAGGATGCGGAGGTCCAACGGCTACGGGCTGAGCTACAAGTCTTACAGCAGGAAAAAGAGAAAAGGGTCGAAGCACTCATCCAGGCGCAAAGGGCCCAGGAAGCATCAGCGCAAGCGGCAGAGCTTAGACAACAGATGGCCTTGCTACAAGCAGAGATCCTCAGCATACCTGTCTTGCCTCAGCCGGAAGTCGCACCCCCTCGCGCATACCGCAAGCCTTGGTGCCACCCATGCTCAGTTGCCTCCCTTGGCGCCAACTACACCGATAATACCTTCGTTGACCACCGCCAGAGCCTTCGACCCAAGATCGCCACTGTCTGAGGGGCTTCAACGCACCACATGGCCAACAAGGTATAAGCCCATTCAACTCCCGCGGTTCAACGGCAGGACCAACCCGCACCAATTCATTATGAGCTACGAGGCAGCCATAGCATCCGTCGGGGGAGACGACGCTGTACTCGCCAAGTCTTTCATAATCGCCGCCGAAGGAGACGCTCTATCTTGGTACACGATGCTGAAACCAAGCACTGTCTACTCTTGGGAAAACCTGCGTGACAAGATTCTGGCAAACTTCAAAGGCTATGTCGAAGAGTCGCTAACCTCCATGGACCTCTTCCAGTGCAAACAAGGGCAGAATGAGCCGCTTAGGGACTACTTCCAACGATTCTTGCAAATTAAAGCCAAGGCACCCGACGTCCCAGACGAAGTCGCCATAGACGCGGCAATAAAAGGCTTGCGCATAGGTCAGTTCGCCTCATACTTAGCACGGAAGAGGCCGACCACCATGCAGCAATTGTGTGAACAATTCGAGAAATGGGGCAAGTCCAACAGCGACTACCGCAAGAGGTTGGAAGAACAAAATCAGAATAGGCAGCCAGCAAGGAGTAACCAAAGGGGACCGCAAGGTGCGGGGAGCCACACGGGGCAAGGCCAGGGCCAACAGGTATTCACGGTAGATGCTAAGGACGAAGGCGTCCGAAACCAACCAAGGCCTGCACCAGTGAATCAAGCCCCTGTTCAAAAGCAGCCCCAAGCCAAGCCGGGGGGCTAGGGAAACAATTGGCCCAGGAGACCGAGAAAACAGTATTGCGTAATCCATGGAGAAGAGCAAGGTCACGTATCCAGGGATTGCCCGGAGCTCCAGCAGGCTAGGGAAAGAACAAAGTACAAGGGCGGTCAAGGGCCGGCAGCGCCCCCCGCACCACCAGCAATCCCTCCAAGGGGAATTAACCATACCTCCGCACAATATCAGTCGCACCATCCAAGCTCACCCCTGCCACCGACCTTGCAGTACTACCCTTCGTATCATAACCCCGCACTGCCCCAACCACACCCACAGAACTCTTACTACCCAAGTTTTTTGCCGGCTTGGCGACCACACCCAACGCATCCAAACCCGCTAGTTAACCGCACTACGGAGTCGAGCGTGTCATACCCCGACACGGGAGCATCTCACATTACTTATATAGAGGCAGGACAGCCTCAACATTCACAGCACCATGTCGGTGGTTTTCAGAACCCACCCCCACCAAATGTCCTACCCCCACCTCCACCGCACTCGCAATCGCCTCAACCTAAGAACGAACCAAACCACGAAAACCAAGTAAACGTGCACGCCCCTCTACCAACTATTGGTATGATACTCCCCATAGCAGGAGGATCCTCCATCGGCTTTGAGTCAAAGAGGCAAAAGAGAGACCACCTGAGGTTGGTAAACAACGTGGCTGTGCAAGCACCGTTCAAGCACAACGATTGGTCCAAGGTCCCCATAACCTTCGCAGAAGAAGACATGCAGCTAGAAAGCTACCCTCACATTGATGTAATGGTGATCAAGGCCAGATGTAATGGTGATCAAGGCCAACATAGCAGCATGGGGGATCAGCAGAATTCTAGTGGACTCAGGGAGTTCAGCGGGCATCTTGTTCGCAAGTACCTTCGACCAAATGAAGCTTAGCAGAGGCCAACTACAACCCTCAGAATCGCCGCTCATTGGATTCGGAGGGAGGCAGATTCAAGCCCTGGGCAAGATCTCGCTCCCCGTATCCTTCGGGAACCAGGAGATAGCAAGAACAGAATACATCACCTTCGACGTAGTAGACTTGTATTATCCCTACAATGCCATATTTGGCCGAGGGTTCACCAACAAGTTCAATGCCGTCATCCACATGGGATATCTGTGCATGAAAATACCCGCCCTGCATGGGGTGATAAAGGTAAACGGCAGCCAGAAGGACGCAAGGAACATAGAAAGAGCAATATACAAGGCAAACCGCAATGTGAATGCACTAGAAAAGATAAGCAAAACAGACGAACCCCTAGACATGCCAAAGGGGAAGACAGACCTTGCTCGCCAGGAGCAAGCAAAGAAAGTGTGTCTCGACTCAGCACTCCCCGATCAGAAAGTAACAATCAGCGCTAACTTAGCACCACAAGAAGAGCAAGCCCTCCTAGAAACCTTGAACAAAAACAAAGGCATCTTCGCATGGTCAGCTGCAGACCTCAAAGGGGTGAGCAGGGACATTATCGAGCACTCCTTAGACATAAATGAAAACATGCGCCCAAGAAAACAGAAGCAAAGGAAAATGTCCGACGAAAGAATCATGGCGGCCAAAGCGGAGGTCTAGAAGCTATTGGATGCAAATGTAATACGAGAAGTAAAATACCCAGAGTGGTTGGCAAACGTAGTCATGGTACCCAAGAAGGACGATAGGTGGAGGATGTGCATAGACTTCACGGATCTGAACAAAGCATGTAAGAAAGACCCGTTCCCCTTACCCAGAATAGACACCTCGGTCGACAGAGCCGCGGGATGCCAAAGGTTCTCCCTCCTGGATTGTTTCTCCGGATACCACCAAGTGTGGCTGAACCCCCAAGATGAAGAAAAAACGAGCTTCACGACACCCTTCGGCACTTACTGCTTCAAGAGAATGGCGGAGGGGCTCAAGAACGCAGGGGCCTCCTTCGCAATAATGATGAAGAAGGTCCTTGACGAGGATGAGGAAGAAACTCCAAAGCAAGGCAATGTCATAGCCTATGTAGACGACATCGTCATAATGAGCAAGAAAGACTCGGACCATATCAATGACCTCCAAGATACCTTCGCCAAACTAAGAAAGGCGGGACTCAAGCTCAACCCAGAGAAATGTGTCTTCGGGGTGACCAAGGGGAAAATGTTGGGCTACATAGTCAGTGCCGAAGGCATCAAAGCAAACCCTAAGAAAACCAAGGCAATCTCAGAGATGAGAGAACCTTCGACTAGGAAGGAAGTTCAGAAGTTAACGGGCAGAATTGCAGCCCTCAACAAATTCATAGCTAAGTCAGCAGAAAGGAGCCTCCCCTTCTTCAAAGCACTCCGAGGGTCAGAAAAACTTCGTTGGGGACCTGAGCAGTCGGAGGCGTTCCGCAAGCTCAAGGAGCACTTAACCGTAGAACTATCAGTAACGGTTCCAGAACCAGAAGCTCCGCTCTTGTTATACGTGGAGGCCTCGCCGCACGCAGTAAGCGCGGTTCTCATCGTGGAAGTCCAGGAAGGGACCCAACTCGTTCAAAAGCCAGTATACTACGTGTCTGAGGCTCTAGCCGGCTCAAAGCCGAACTACACAAAAATCGAGTAAATCGCTTATGCTATACTCTCGGCGTCGAGGAAGCTAAAACACTACTTCCAAGCGCATGAGATCACCATTCCAACTTCCCAACCGCTCGGCGAGGTGTTAAAAAACAAAGAAGCCTCAGGAAGAATAGGAAAATGGGCAGCCGAGCTCTCACAATACGAGATCACCTACACACCAAGGACAGCAATCAAATCTCAAGTCTTGGCCGATTTCGTGGCAGATTGGACACCTCAGACAGAAGATGCCGAACCGCCGGCCTATCAACTATGGACAAGCTACACCGATGGAGCATGGGGAAGAAACGGAGCAGGAGCCTCCGCAGTCATCGTATCTCCGTCAGGTATCAAAACAAAGTACGCACTAAGGCTGGACTTCAAGGCAACCAACAACATAGCCGAGTATGAAGGCATAATCCTAGGTCTGAACAAAGCAAAAGCGCACGGAGCACAGATCCTAGAGGTAAGAACAGATTCCCAACTCATAACGGGGCAAGTGGAGAAAGAGTACACAAAGACGAGAGTTTAATTAGCCAAGCACGTAGGCGTGGTGCGAGGCCTAGAGCGAAGGTTTCGAGGATTCATGGTAAAATACATCCCAAGGGCAGAAAACTCAGAGGCCGATGAGCTAGCTAAGGCACCAGCAAACTATCAACCCTTGCCCGCCGGAACATTTTACAGACCGCAACTAGACCATCAACAGAATCACTAGGGAAAACTTGCAAAACAGTGATGTTGACTCAGAGCGAGGACTGGAGGTAGCTTATACTAGACACCTTAAACAACGTCCTCAAACCCAAAGACAAACACGAAGCCGTTAGAATCGTGGCAAGGGCAAGGAACTATGTATTGATGGAAGGTGTGTTGTACAAGAAGGGCATCGTGCAACCTCTACTAAAATGCATATCCCAGCAGGAAGGAGTGGAATTGCTCCAAGAAATACACTCGCGGTGTCGCGCAGCTTCGCACCAAGGACCACGGGCCATCTCTCGCGAAGGCCCTAAGGCAAGGTTTCTTTCCGCCTACACACATCGGGGGACGCGGAACACATTGTGAAAACCTGCGAAGCTTGTCAAAATTTTTCTGCCCATCAAAAAGGACCATCGCGGGAGACACAGCTAATCCCACCAACTTGGCCATTGCAAAGATGGGGAATGGCCCTGGTAGGTCCACTACCACCAGCGCAAGGTGCAAACAAGTTCGCGGTTGTCGCAGTAGAATATTTCACAAGGTGGATTGAAGCCAAACCACTGGCAACCATAACCTCAGAGTCAGTCAAGAAGTTCTTCTGGCAAAACATCATCTGCAGATTCGGAGTACCTAGCACCCTCACAGTAGACAATGGCAAACAGTTCGACTCTGAGAAATTCAAACAGTTCTGTGAAAGCATGGGGACAAAGATAGCCTTCGCCTCCGTATACCACCCACAGTCCAACGGAGCAGTCGAGAGGGCAAACGGAATCATATTCTCAGCAATATCCAAGCAACTTTTCAACTTGCGCAAAGGCAAATGGGTGGAGGAACTCCCGAGAGTGATATGGTCGCACAACACCACCGTATCCAGAGCAACAGGCTATACTCCATTCAGGCTCCTATATGGAGAGGAAGCCATGCTACCCGAGGAGGTAAAGCATCAAAGCTTGCGTGTGATAAAACAAGAACTCGCAGAAGATGAAGAGTACGCTAAGGAGACGCTTGAAGAAACAAGGCTCGAGGCCCTTGCCAACATAGAGAAGTACCAAGCAGAGACCAAGAAGTGGAGAGACCAAAAAGTCGTAAGAAAAGAAATCAACGACGGAGATCTGGTGCTAAGGAGGAAGCCAAACGCAGCAACAGCAGGAAAGCTCCAGCAAAAGTGGGAAAGGCCTTACACGGCCAAGGCCGCTGGAAGAGCAGGCTCCTTCTACTTAACATCAAGCGAAGGCGTCACCTCCGATCACACTTGGAACATTGACAACCTCCGCCGCTTTTACATTTGACATGTAAGAACCGGAACCCGAGCATGATGTAAGCAAGGGCTAAGGCATTTACCGCTTACGTACTTTTACCTTTCAATCAAAAAAGCCTCGCACTCTTTTCCTCACAGGGGGACTCCTAACGGAGGTGAGGTTTTTAATGAGGCGAGACCTATGTAAAAACTCCTTCAAAGTTATTCAAAGTGTGTGTTCCCCCAACGATCCGTGTAAAGTGTCAAAATTGGCTCCGCAAATGGCCCTTTATTCGACAAACCAAAACCTGCTTGGAGGACCTCGCGCGGTACGAACCAAAGATTCTTTACCGCGCAACGACCTCTAAGGCCATCAAAGGCCGTATACCCGGAAAAGACCTGAGAAATGCAGGCACCGGGAGTTCTTCTAAGTACCTGGAAAAGACCTGAGAAACTCAGGCACCAGGGGTTTTTTCCTTATACCTGGAAAAGTCCTGAAAAATACAGGCGCCAGGAATTTGCTCGCCACAAAGCAGTTGGTCGGAAAGATCCCCGCATGAAACACACGAATCAAGCGCAGGGCTAGGAGCCTCCGCGTCAAGCCGACGCAGGTAAGGATACACGAACAAGGCTGAGCCATAGCAACAAAAATTTTGACGAACATCCCGCAAGGCTTGGCCTCTCAGCCATGCGTAAGGCAGGGAGCACCTGGGGCAAGGCCCCTCAACGAGCCCTCGTGGACTACCGCTCAAACAAGGGCGCAAGGTCGAGCCCTTCGCCTAGTCCAAGCACGCTAAACTGACACAAGCACGCACAACAAAATCCACACCAACCAAGTTAACAGCTCTAGCCACAGCAAAGAGCAAACACACGTCATGAGCTCCTTCCTACGTAAATATTGTCACAGTGACTAAGGTTCACCAAACATAAATAACAAATTTAGAGCCTTTGCGAGTTCAGCAACAAAGGCTGGTGCGCGGCATTTAACAAGTGCACAAATAAACCTAACATCGTCTGAGGTCTCAAATTATTCCACGAGATAAGGCACTACCGCATTGCACAACTCAGCTTAAAACCACAACCTAAGCATCTTCAAACGCACAGGCGGTAGTAGGCCCCTCGCGGACCCTCGTGCTCATTCACTTGCGGAGGCTGGTTGGAGACCGAAACGGATGCTACGCTTGCGGCCTCGGCGGCGGCGCCGTCGCCCTTAGCATTAGCATCGTCACCCATAGGCTCAGCAGCCGCTTGAGCATCGGCAACCTGTGGCACCTGGGACAAAACAAAAATAAAAAATTCAATGCCATATAAGCGAAGTGTGCACACAAACATACATGTTGCTTGGAAAAATACTAGATACAAATAAAGCGCCACCGTTATAGTACCTCGAACACCATTTCGGTAGAAGCTTGGACAACCTTGCTTTGAGTAGAATCCTCCCGTCCCCCCCCCGCAGACGCCCGCTTGCGTAGTGCATCAAAGGAAGGGGGGAATCAAACACTAACAAAACTAACAAAAGGTGACAGGTGCAAACAACCAAAAAAATAAAAAAAAAATACCTTAGATGACTCGATGGCAAGAACACACCGGAGCCTCGCCCGACCTTGGGACCTCGGACTCACCACCCCCGTGTGCCAAAAAAGAGAGAGAGAGGGCACACGACGCCGGTTGCACATCGTTAGGAAAGTAAGAGGGGGAACACGATAGACGAGATAAAAATAAAAATAATAAATAGTAAAAAAAGAGAGAGGGGAAAGCCGAAGTTAGTACCTCAGCCAACCCAGTCTCAACCTCCACGTTCTTCGTCGGTTGTCCACTGGCGCTTGCGGCCAAGCTAGAGCCAGCCTTGCCCCCACCCGACTCCTGCCTTTCCTGCAAGCAAGGGAAAACTAACACATGTTAGCGAGAAATGCTAGGGGAACCCAAAACCAAAAGCTCGGGCCGTGTACACAAAAGTTTAACCTTAGAACTAAAAAGCCCGACAAGCGTCACGAGCCTCCTCAAAGCACCATGGTACCTCCAGAAATAGCGTGTGAATTTCTTCACACTCTGTACCAAACTGTCAGTAGGAACGCCCATGGTGCGGTCGTTCAGAGGCACATTCCTCACTTGCTCCACGTGGTCACAACCATAGGACTTAACCACCTTAGAAAACCCAAAAGCACCCGCCATAGCAGCAAAGTCCCTGGCTGTTCCCAAGGTTCGAGGAAGCCGAGCCATGGTACCCTTCATCCAGCCCATAACAGTGTCAACCGAAGCGTCCTCAGCAAGCGGGGCTACAACGGCTCCGTGGTCCATGAGGGTCCTTGCAAAAGCCCGCGCAGCCTCCAATCCGTCCACACGGGCACGCCCCGTAGCAAGCGATAGCTCCTCAGACGTAGCCTTTGCCGTAGCAAGCTCCGCACGTAATTCAGCAACCTCCGTGCGCAGGTCCTTAGCCTCGGACTTTAGCCCCGATGCTTCTTTCTCGGCCCTCATCCTCGCCGATGCAAGCTCCTTGCGCAACCCAGCGAGATCCGTGCGCAAGCCTTCGGCCTCGGACTTCAGTACAGCGGCCGTCTCTTCAGCTAGTTGCTTGGCCGTTAGGGCCGACTCCCGCTCTGCCTCAAGAACAACCTTGGCGTCACGTAACTGCTCAACCTCCGCTGCGACGGCGCCCATGTCCCTAACCTTCCCTATCAGAATTCTAGCACTATCCTCAGAACCCTTGAGTCTCTTCTCAAGATGCTCAATAGCCGCATCGCGTCGAGCAATCTCCTCCTTGGTACGAACGTGAAAAATCCCAGCAAGTATACCGTTCTCCTGCAAACATAAACAGTTAAAAGCGTAAAATAGAGCCCCGCAAGTAGTGGAGAGCGAGTAATAAAAAAAAGGAAAAAAAACTTACAACAAGAAAGTGCTCCCTGTGAATGTTACTCAAAACTTCGTAAGGGCACGCATCCATCTTCGCACTAAGGTGCTGCGCGTACTCCATTCCAGCTCCTGCCACCAACAACAACCCAAAATTTTAAGAATGCAAAATAAATACAAGAATGAAGCAAGCCCGGCGCAAAGTTAAAGCACCTCCGGTTAACCGCACAAAACTGCGAGAGTCTTCCGGCGCAACACCGACGCACCCCCCTGCACCCGTAGCCGGTGCCCGAGGAACGGACGCGACACCAGAAGACGAAGACCGCCAGGGGCACCAAAGGCCGAAGCCACCGCCAACACCGGTGGCGCGAAGGCCACGGGCAAGACAGGAGTAGCAACCGCAGAAGCAAGAGGAGTAGCAGCCCTGAAAGCATTTACATCACCTGAGAAAATGCCGAAACCGCCAACGCCAAGGCCAGCCCCGTCCGAGGACAAACCCGCTCCATCACCCGCTGCCAAAAAGGGGGAGAAAAGGACGCGTCAGTAAGCAATGACAAAGCATAGAGGAAATAAAAAAAAAAATAATAATAGATAAAAATAGTGCAGAGTATAAAAAGTTACTGGCAAGCCCAGTAGCAAGAGCTGGGACCGAGGCCTTCCCCTTCTCGATAGCAGACTCGAGCAGAGCCAGCGCAAGGTCCCTCCCGGTCTCGTCGGTCGAGGTTTCCCCCTTCTCGACAGCCGGCCCCCGAGCGAGCCGGGCAAAGGTTCCTCCCAGTCTCGACGGTCGAAGTTTCCCCCTTCTCGACAGCAGCCTCGAGCAGAGCCGGCGCAAGGTTCCTCCCAGTCTCGTCGGCGAAAGCTAGAGGACAGGTAGGAGTAGAAGTCGCCTCGCCAACACCAAACTCATCAACCTCGTCATCGCCATCACCATCCAATTCCGAGGAGCCAAGGTCAATATCAGGAAACTCGCCACAACTAGTCACAGGAACGAGCCCCACCACTTAGACAGCTGCGCTTGACTGTGGCTCAGAAGAGGCTTCGCAAATGGTCTCATCAGCCGCTTCGCTACCACTCGTAGCATCCTCCGCCTCAGCACCTTCGACAGCTTGGTGAATACTCTCCAAACTCGCGCAAGAGTCGGCGGAACCAACAACTCTACGTTTTTTGCTAGAAGCCGAGGCCACCGGTCGACGCTTCCAAAGGCGGGAGCTAACCGGATCACCTTGCGCCTCCTTCAACACCTCATCCTCGCGCTGTACCTCCGCAAGCACCTTCTTTGACACTTCATGACCGCCGTATCGCACGTTCAGCTCATTAAAAACACGGTTCAACCTGGGCATCTCTCCAAGGGTAGGCATGTTCCCGATAAGCAATCTCCGACTCATGTACTCAGCCTTAGACACCTCGCCGAGGATAGCACGGCCAGAAACAACCACTGTGTCCAAGAACTCAGAACCCTTGGTACGAGGGGGCAAAGTAGACTGAAATATGGGGCAAGGAATACGACCAGCCAAGGGTAGCTCGGGCAAAGTCCTCATCTCAACACGTGGCTTCTTCCTCAGTCGATGAAGCGGCCAGTAACCAGCAGCAATGACCTCTTCCACCAAGTCCCTACCACTTGAGTGCTTGCACGCCAGCGCGAAGGCTTCCTCACATTTCTTGTACCTCCAAGGCACGTCCTTGCAAGGTGCACCAAAGGCTCGCCCATGAACCATAGTGAGCTCCGACGCGTAGACGTAGCGAGGATCACCATCCGGCTGTGGCTGTGTTGTTGTCTTCACATAGAACCAGTGAGACATCCAATGGTGGTCCAGTCTACTCTTCTGGGCGTAAGCAAGTTCCAAGCGAGGCTCTTTCTGCCTTTTCTTTGGGATAAAAGTGCAGCACCCATACTGTAGCTTGGGACCTTCGCCGCGCGGCGAGAACTGACAATGCATCTCGTAGCGCTCTGTGAAAACATTGACATCAGGTACCCCACCATAGGACTCGCAAGCCCAGCAGAACTTAGTGAGCGCAAGGATTGCACGAGGTGTCAGGAAGTGAAGCTGAATGTCGAAGGCATCCAAGACTGAGGCAACAAACCCTCTGCAAGGGATGCGAAGTCCACACTTGAAGTAATCGCTGGAAACCACGGCCCAACCCTCAGACGACAAAGGCTCCCCGCCTTCAGATGATGAAGGCTCCCCGGATGGCCGTGGGAAAGGCTGAACCTCGCCCCTCGGTGTCCTTGCCCAACCCAGCGGAAAACAGCCATCCGCCTCAAACTTCTTGATATCACCCTCAGTGACCCTTGATTCTCCCAGCACGTAGGTCACCCCCTTCTCCTTCTTCTTAACCATCTTGTCCCACTCCGTGTCCGAAAAAACCTCAGAGAAAGAGAACCCTTCATCCAAGTTGATCCCCTCAAGCAATACTGAACCCTCCGCAGCCACTAGCATTCGAGACCCACTGCACAACGCTTCCCCAGCGCAAGGACCTATCCAAATCCCACTCCAAGAAATCCAGCAAGCCCACTGCGCAAAAATTGGAGAAAACAATTCAATCAACCTCCGCAGTACTACCAGCTATCAAAAATATGAATTAAATGCGATTCTTTATTCATAAGTCAGGGAAAATAAATGCCAAAAAGCCCGAGGGTAGTGAGATGCTTTACCTCCCAAAGCTCCAGGAGAAGCGAGACCAAAGGAAAGCTAGCACAGCACTCGGAGACCGACCGGACTGAAAACAACCGGGTCACGGTGAAACAGTGAGGTATGTCGAGAGGGGGGCCTTTTATAAGCGTCCACCCCAACGCTCCCCGCCTCAAAAACCAACCAACCTGCATCATCATTCAAAAACGAAATCAATCGAATTTAAAGCACTTGGATGCGGAGGGCTCTATGTGCACCACCAACTTGTACATACGAGCACAGATCACGGCTTCAATGCATAAAAAAAGAAAAGGAAAAATTAGAAGTTCTCAAGCTCCATCGCAAGGACGGCCGGGGAGGAGGGACGGGGTGCCAAGCGCAGCCTCACACCTCTGAGCTTCGGATGAGCTAAGGCCGAAGGACCGCCTTTGCGCCGGACCTTGCCCTTGGGTTGGGGGGGGGGAACCGTTGGGGCCCATGCACCGAAGTCAAGGTGAGCCTGCGCAAATATATTCTCGTTAACAATTTTGTCACCGCATTTGTTTGTTCCATCGTGCAGGAACGGGAAAGAAAAAGATTGAGCGCAGCTTACCTTGCGCCGCAAGGCCAATACCGCCGCGCTCGCCCGCGTGCCCAAGGCTGGCCTCCGCCGCCTTGCAGCCGCAAGGCCCGCACGAGGCCCGACGCCCGCGAAGCGCTGCGCAAGGCGTGCGCGCAAGGTCGCCCCAGACCTCCGCCACGCAACGCAGCGACCGCTGCCGGGGGCTCCGCGCGCGCCGAAGCGGCGTGAGGCTCGCTAGCACCGGCCGCAAGGCCCGGCCCGAGCACCGCGCCCTCGCTCGACGCGCGTGGGGCCCGCCCTAGGTCGCCGCCGTGCGGGTCGCTGGCACCGCAGCGCCCGGCCGCGGCCACGACGCCCGCCGCCCGCCTGCGACCTCGCCGCAGCGGCCCCCGCCCCGGTGCTTGGGACTCGCCGAGCCGCCCCGTCGTGCCGCCGGGCCTCCGCCGCGAGGAGCGCCGCGCCCCGCCGCCAGCACGCGGGCTGGCGCAGCTGCCCCCGACGCCGAGGAGCGTGGACCACCGCCGGGGGCGCGAGGACCGAGGCCGCCGGGGCGGCGTCTCCACCCTTGGCCGCTGCTCCACCAAGGCCCGGCGCGGAGGAACGGGCGCGAGGGGCGGCTTCGGGACGGAGGCGAGCGCCGTCTCGGGCCCCGCGAGGATGAGGGGAGGCCGGTCCTCCCAAGGGCCGGGCCGACCGTTGACCTTAGCGGCCCCTGGGTGTGAGAGAGGGGCCGGTCTTCCTAGCTGGGCCGGCCCATTACACCCCGTAATCTAGGAAGATTGGGCCCAAGCAGGGCGACCTACCCCCCGATCGACCAAGGGAAATGACCAACTTGCCCATAGGGTTTAACCCAAGCCCGAGGGGGTCCGGGTATGCCCAGGGTCTTTTTGTATTTGTACCATGGCCTGTCCGTGCAACTATAAATGGATGGGCACCCCTCGATGTAAAGGACGGTTGGTGAAGTAATGAAGAAACCCTAATTTCTTTACCGCGTCATCTCGCATTTCGCCGACGTCATCCCCCGCTCGAGGCAACGCTCGAGCGGGCATCTTCGAGTGAGCCCTCTTCACATCAAGCCCCAGACCTACGCGCAAGGTCTCGGCCACCGATGCTCCACGCAAGTCCTCGGCTTGCGTAGGTTTACCCCAAGTCCTCGGCTTGCGTAGGTTTACCCCGTGTTTGGAGTCGCGACCCCAACAGTGAGGCAAAGAATTGTTAAGGTAGGGAATCCCAGGCCAGGTTGCAAGAGGTAAAGAGCGACCAAGGCCCGTTTGTTGAGGTTTTCTAGAGCTGCTCTAGTTTTGGCTATAGCCAAAACCATGCCAAATGGGTATTTAAGAAACCGAAGGTGGTGACATTTTTCTACTGGACATTGGACAAACGGAGCCACAAAGACATGGCTTCTCACAAATAAATTGTAACAAAATTGGCACAGGAGTATTTTTGCCAATATTTTTTAAAATAGTTTTAGCTTCATCAGAGAAACTTCATAAGAGAAGCCGAAGCTCAAGCATTTTGAGGAGCTAGAAACTTACCAAATGTGTGGCCTCTCAAGATGGATCTATCAATTTCATTGTTTGAAGACCTAGAAAGGAGGGAGTAAGCTGAAGCTCTCGTCTGGTTGCAAAGGAAAAGTCGCCATGCAAAAATGATTTGGGGTAAAAAAAAAATTCTATGAAAACGATATGCTTTAATAATTGAATATTACATTGTAAAAAAAAAAAGGATCAGAATTGATCTAGGAGTTCCATTGCACTAGCTCTGAACTATCAAGAGTCGACTACTCGACGACGACAGATGCCAGTGCACGACCGAGTCAACACGAAAGCCATTTGAGCTTTTCGTACATACAGAACAAATCACACACACTCCTAGTTTTGAACTTTTGATTGCATTGTTAAAAAACTAAAGAAAGAACATGCAACAGACATCCGATTTTAAACCATATTGTACGCCGAGCAACACGGAACACGCTTAGCCCGCGCTCGCAGCTCCGCCATGTTAATTCGCCGCCGCGGTAACCACGACGAAGCGACGACCTCGTCGAGGTCTCCTCCTCGTCTTCTACCTTACGCGGTAGTCTTCTATGATCACAGAAATCCGATTCTGAAAAAACGTTATATATATTAGTAGCGTATACAGTCTGCGCATCACGAACAACCAACCGATCGAACGCCAGCACCCAAGCAAACAAAGCAAAAACCAGCAAACAAAGCAAAAACCATGGACTTGCCGTTCTTCGTCGCCTTGTCCGCCATCCTCCTGGTGGGCAGGTACCTCCCGTTCGCGCTCCCCGTGAACGCGCGCGCCGTCCTCGCGGGCAACCACGACGTGACGCCGGCAACCCGCGCCGCGAAGTGCGCCGTCACGGTGGCCGTCGCGGGCCTCGTGCTGCTGGTATCCAGCGTGCAGTGCTCCGCCGGCGACCAGGGCCAGCAGTGCCCGGCGGAAGTGGCGATGGAGGGAGGGCGCTCTGGTTCAACTGCGCCGCGCTGTTCCTTGGCATGGTCCTCGGTGGCGCTGCGGTGGCTCTGCACCCGCACGCACGGCAGCGGGGACGCATCGTCGATGTCGCCGTCGAACATCTGACCAGGTTCACGGAGACCGTCGCGATCACCGCGTTCGCGCATAACGTTTGCATCTTCTTCAAGGTTGTCGAGATGATACAGAAGTGAGACGCCAAGGACTGGAGCGCACGCGTGCACAGGGGGAGCAGGCACGGCACTAGTTTCAGATGTTACATGCAGCCGTGCCAAAGAAATGAAGTTGTTGACTATATATAGCTAGGTCGATTACTAGGTTGTGTTATACGTTTTCACAAATTATGTTGCATGATGGCCGCAGCTCAGTATTAGTTGATTCATTTCATCCCTTTATTGTGCCTGTAATGTTGTACAACATTTTGATTAAATACTTTGTCAAAAAAAACATTTTGATTAAATAAACATTATACAGAATTTATGATTGTAATCGCTGATTGCTACTTCTGTTTCTGTCATTTATCCCAGAATTTACTACTACTCCGAGTTCTCAGTGGCACACTAGTTGTCCATGGAACATGGATTGCTGGATGAAATTAGAACGTTGTTCTAGGCTTCTAGCACCCAGTGAGGAGCAGTGATTACTGTCCCTGAATAATGATTCATAACTTAAAATCAATACGGAATATAGACCCGTAGGATCAAGTGCACAATAATTAACATGTGCATAACAATTTTTATGCACGAGCAGGCATATAGGCCTGTATTTCATTAAGAGGACAGGAATGATCATATGACCTACACAATAAAGTTTTTTGAGGCGCCGCAGGAGAGCCACCAAACTAAAAACACCCCTAACTACTGGAATCACAAAAGCTTATTACATAAAAAGAGGGTTGTTGCGACCAAAGAGCAAAGAAACCGGCCAGGGTTGAGTAGCCCGCCCGACACCATAGCTCCCCTTCGCAATCGCCGATGGCCCGGATGGCGGTAGAGTCGAAACCACTCGGTTGAAGACCCTATTGTTCCGTTCCTTCCAAACTATCTAGGTTATGAGCATTAGCATCGTATCAAAGGAAGGTCGGTCTAACATGTGCATAACAATTAACAAGTCCTACAACTTGGTATCTCCATTTGACACCATATAAGAAAGATATGGTCTTTTAAGACAACAAGCACTTGTATACGTTGAGAGCTACAATTTTCATATAAAAATCATCTTCATCTGAGATCATATGAAAAGATACAATTTTTCTAAGGCTATAGTTCTAGTAGCCGTTCTAGTAGGCCAAATTCGATTTAAACCAAATTTTGAATTTTGGTTATTTATAATTAGAAAATGGTAAAAAAAACGTCTAAATTGTTTTCGCTCTGAATTCTAATTTGGTATTCCATACTTTGAACTAAATTTGAATTGTCCAAAAATACAAATTCGATCGCGTCAAATATGGAAAACGATGCGGTTTGGTATAGTGCATTTCCATACCGTTTTCATCCTTAATTGGAATAATATCACCGATCAGTGTGCAACTACGATGTTAGTTTGATCTTCTCCATATCATAACAATCTGTTCTAAACTTGCTAATAATATATTTACTCAGTGACTGAGAGAGTATTAGAGTGATGTTTGGGTTGTTGTTTTTACAAAAAATAATAATAAATACTCTTTTACAATCCTTGCACCTGGCTTGGCCTTGTTGTTTTCTTTGTTTTTTATTTCTCACGCGCGCCATGCAACCAATGCTCACAGTGTGGCAAAACCAGAGTAAGCAATGCCTACTTCACATTATGGAAGGCCAAAAGGAACCCAAACTCATGTAGTGTGTGTGTGCTTTTTTTACAAAGGAAGTTTCTTAATTAAAATTTGAAGATATATGGTACAAAAGCCTTTGAACGGTACTTCTGGCCTTTGCCAACAAAAGACATACAAACCTGTAGGATCAAGTGCGCATAATAATTAACATGTGCATAACAATTAACAAGTCCTACAACTTGGTATCTCATTTTGACACCATATAAGAAAGATATGGTCTTTTAAGACAACAAGCACTTGTATACGTTGAGAGCTACAATTTTTCGTATAAAAACCATCTTCATCTGAGATCATATGAAAAGATACAATTTTTCTAAGGCTAGAGTTCTAGTAGCTCAAATTCGATTTGAACCGAATTTTGAATTTTCGTTATTTATAATTAGAAAATGGTCGAAAAACGTCTAAACTGTTTTCGTTCTAAATTCTAATTTGGTATTCCATACTTTGAACTAAATTTGAATTGTCTGAAAATACAAATTCTATCGCGTCAAGTATGGAAAACGATGCGTTTTGGTACAGTGCACTTCCATACCGTTTTCATCCATAATTGGAATAATATCACCGATCAGTGTGCCACTACTCTAGTTAATGGGCGTTCGGGTGGCGACACGAGATCGTGAGACACGGTAGTGATAGAGAGCCTCGTGTCGCCCTCGGCGTCGGGCGGCTCGGGGCAAACCTACGCCGCCGCCGCCGCCGCTCCCCCCCCTCCTCCTCTGCCTTGCCGCCACCGGAGAGCGCCACCGGGAAGCCCGGGCGGCTCTCAGGATGGTGGCGGCGGGGGCTGCACCTCGGCCTCGTCTCGGCTCCGGCGCGGCGGAGGCGGCGACGCGGGTTGGAGGCCGTCCTCTGGTGCTCACTGGCGGCGGCGGCGAGGCAGTTCGACGGCATCCGGCCTGCCTCCCGATCCGGTCCCTCGCCTCGGATTGGTGGCGCCGCCCGGCGGCGGCGGCGCGGCCGTACGCGGTCGGGCCTGTGATCCGGATCCGGCGCCTCAGGGGCGCGTGCGGCGCACCTGAGCGCGACTGATGGAGTGGTGAGGTGGCCTCCGCCTCGGGCCACCAGGCCGCGGTGGTGGAGGTGTCGGCAGCGGGGTCTTCGGAGCGATTTGGAAGCGATGCGGACGTCGCGGCGGTGGTAGTGGAGTGTAGGGCTTTGGGTGGAGCAGGCAAAGGTCCGACCCATGGTGGCGCAGTCGACCGCCCATATCTGGGCGCTGGAGAACCCAGTGCGGGCTGATCCGGCGACCCCAGGACGATGGGCATCGCAGTACGTCGACCATGGAGGCGGTTCTCGGGCGGCGGCGATGGTGAAGCATTTGGTTCGACCGTATCGGAGAACCCGGTGGCCGGCCATGGTGGCTTCAGCAGCCGTCAAGGTGGAGGAGTCGTGGAAAGGGACGGCGAGGATGGCAGCGGACGTCGGCTTTTGTTTTCCAGATCTGTATTTCGGCGATGGTGCACGTCGCCGGCGGTTGGCGTAACGGCGTGGCCCCAGGAGACATGGCATTGGCCGCTCACTACTACGACGACGGTGACGCCTGAGGGCGCCACTTTCCTCGCTGGAGGCGCCGTCTTTTTCAAGCGGATCTCTACGGTGAAAACCTACACCAGTTGGGTGGGCGGCGATGGCGTCTTTGGATGACATTTTTCTCGTTGGAGACGTCGCTGGTGGAAGATCCCTTGGATGTCGGCTGACGCCGGCATCAAGGTGGCGGCTCATCGCACACGCTTATGGGGTCTTATGCTGTTGCCAGGTTACAGGATCCGGAGTCTCCATTGGTGGACGAGTTTTAGTTGTTTTATTTTTTTAAAAGAAGTGCACCAGTGTTCTCGGGTGACTTCTGTCTTACCTGTAACACTTGTTTTCCGGTTGTAATTTTGTTGGTCCGATGCATCCTCGGATGTGAAGCCGGAATATAATTTCCATTATCTAAAAAAAAAAAAGTTAATGGACGTTCGTTTGATCTTTTCCATATCATAACAATCGAGGCGTAGATGTGAGGAGCGGGAGTTCCCAGACCTAGCCGCCTCTCTCTCGCGATCTCTCTTCCTCGTGTGACTGCCACGGCGCCCCTGCGCCATCCTCACCTCCGGCCTCCGATCAGCCTTCCCTACTCCCTGCGGGAGATCTCCGGCTGCCTAGCGAGGAAGTGCTTGTGCGCGATGACGATCTGCATCTAGAAGATCGGCATCGAAGGGGCAGCCGCCCGGCACGGCGCCATGTATCCGGAGGCGGGCGTGCGCGGTCTGGCGCGCAACGAAGGAGAGGATCAAGGGCGCTGATCTACACCGCGACGTCGGCAGCCGGTCCATCGACCACCAAGCCACTGCCGGCCGAGATCAACGACGTCTCGTATCTCATGATTCGGACCTCACGCCGCCAGCATATCCAATGTCGGCGGCAGCACCTCACGCCGCTCGCGGATAAGCTGCAGGCCGGGGGTGCCCAAGGTGGAGGTCGAAGAGAGAGAGGATGGGGTCGCAGATCCAATGACGACTTGCTGTCTTCTCCGACATAACGATGGCGGCGGCCGTTGCTCACACATTCTAACAGTGAGCAACGGCCTCTCTTTCGCCGGGGACAAGTGCTTCTCCAATGGCGACCATTCAGCGTCGTGATGCACCCTGGCGAACCGGTATCACACAGAGTCGGCGGCATATCCATCGCCGAATCTGATCCACATTCTGGTTTTTGGATCAAGCGTGGGCGGTTTGCTAGCTGCGGTGGGGATGTCCGGTAGGCGACATACCGCTTTGCCTTCGTCGGGCGCGTTGAGGTGGGGTGTCCATGGATGTCAATTCTTCGACGCTATGGATGCCGGTTGATCTTTAGTACACATATCTTCATGTATTAAAGTTCCTTTTTGTTCTTAAATTCTGTAGTAAGTTTGGCTGTGTGTGGTCACGCAGAGGCTTTGACTGTGTGCGTTACCGCAGAGGCCGGAATGTAATTCCGTTATCTAAAAAAATATCATAACAATCTGTTCTAAACTTGCTAATAATATATTTATTTACTCAGTGACTGAGAGAGTATTAATTAGAGTGATGTTTGGGTTGTTGTTTTTACAAAGAATTAATAAATATTCTTTTACAATCCTTGCACCTGGCTTGGCCTTGTTGTTTTCTTTGTTTTTTATTTCTCACGCGCGCCATGCAACCAATGCTCACAGTGTGGCAAAACCTGCCTACTTCACATTATGGAAGGCCAAAAGGAACCCAAACACATGTTCTCTAGTGTGTGTGTGCTTTTTTTACAAAGGAAGTTTCTTAATTAAAATTTGGAGATATATGGTACAAAAGCCTTTGAACGGTACTTCTGGCCTTTGCCAACAAAAGACATACAAACCTGATTACAATTCAAAACGCAACCATTTTATTCTAGTGAACCCCTTTGCCCATTTGGCCATCTGTATTCATGTCCGAGTTTTCATCTTGTACGCACTATGATAGTATAAATCAAGGCACTTACAAAGCAAAGTGGACTCCTTTTAATTTGCTTTAACTTATGCTGTGTTTAGTACCCTGAATTTCCCATCACATCGAAGCATTAAATGTAGCAAAACCGCATGTCCGGAGTATAAAATATAGGTAAACAAAATAACTAATTGTACAGTATGTATATTACGAGACAATTCTTTTGAGCCTAGTTAGCTCATGGTAGTATAATATTACCACAAACAAACGAAAAGTAGGGTAATAAAAAACTCGGAATGTTTGTGAAAAAGAAACAAACTAAATTGATGGTTAGAAACTCAAAATTGATCAAGGAATGTTTGTGATAAAACAAACGACAAACTACCTGATGGTTAAAAATTGATGTGGCAATGTTGCAGCATCCCACGTTTTTTTTTTTCACCTCAAAGCTCAAACTACTCTGAGCTCCCAAGAGTCAACTATGATGTCAACGTACGATTAGCGATGATCCGAAGACCAAATCAATACATCATCGATCTAACTAGTCACATTTGAACTTTTCCTGTACTATTTCGACCAAGTAAACGTAACCCTGTACTATTTCCTCCGTTGTGTTCCAGTTCAAGAGAACGAAATTAGATGCCTCCCAAACTCATCACGTCTAAACCATACTGTACGTCGTGCACTACAACACACGCTTTTAGCCCGCGTGGCCGCGTCCATCGCCTGAGTTCGTCTACTCGTCTTGTACCTTACGCGGCAACATTTTGTAATGCAAGTAGGATTCTCCCAGACCGTTATATACCAGTGTTCGTTAGTAGCTCCAAGCTCTTAATTAGCTTCTAGCTTGTTCACCAACCGCCACTCCAAACTTGGAACCCAGCTCGATCCAAGAGTGGAAACAATGGACGTGCCGTTCTTCGTCGCCTTCCCCGTCATCCTCCTCGTCGGCAGGTACCTCCCCTTGGCCCTCCCGCTGAACCTGCGCGGGGCCCTCGACCTCGTCGCCAGGCCGCCAGCACGCGTCGCCAAGTGCGCCATCTCCGTGGCCATCGGCGGGCTCGCGCTGCTGGTGACCACGCAGCAGCAGGGCCCCATCGCCGACGACGTCGGCCAGGCGGGAGTGGCGATGATGGTGGAAGCGAGGGTGTTGTGGTTCAACTCCGCCGCGCTGTTCCTCGGCACGCTGCTCGGGCTCGGGGACGTCGCGGTGGCGCTGCACCCGCAGGAGCCGTTCGTCCTGCAGGTGGCCGTCGATCACCTCACTGTCGTCACGGAGATTGTCGCCATCAACGCGTTCGTGCTCAACCTCTGCGTCTTCTTCAAGATCTTCAAGGTGTAGCTACTAGCAGTGAGGAACTGAGAACTGGATGGGCGTGCTGTGGGCAATCTAAGGCTGCATAATGTCGTAGCACTCGTGTCCAGAACTAGGTTAATCACAAACTAAGTGCAAATGACGTCCGGCAACATATGTAGTATTAGAATTCATCATTTTCTAGTTTATACTCGTTTGTTGTTAGAAGTAAACATGTAATTTATTTGTATAAATGTTATTTTATATAATGTTCTTTAATGTTTACTGTGGGAAATAATGTTTAGTGTTTTACTTAGTATAACTGCATATCAATCATTGGATGTCACTATCGCCTATTGTTCCATGATCCGCCAGAACTATACATATACAGTGCAGAAAATTCGTCTACTCTATTATCAAAGCGGTTGTTGGCGCGTGTCAATATTTTTTTTCCTTTTTGTGACCTGACAACGATTTTGGCTGGTTGTTCGATACTCATTGCTCCGTAGTACGTTGGTGGCCTGCAGGAGATGATGAGAACGCGTGTGGTTCCAAAGCTTCCAGGTAACCAAAAATATCCCAAGTGTGTAACGACAAATCATACTGTCTTTGTCTTAATCTAGCTTCGTACGTAGAGCAAAATTTGTGGCCGGGACCGAGTGATTTGGCATCAAATAGCAAAGGGCGATCAGGTGCTGAGCGGATATCGACGCGACTAGCTAGTTCGGCATTCGCAGTAGCAAGTTGACGGCCAACACAGTGACGTTGGCCAACAACAACGTTGGGCATGGGCATTGACGGCGGACTGAGTCGGGCGTCGTCGGACGTCGACGTAGTCCGGCGAGCGGCGGGTGAGGCACAGCCGCGCACACAGGCCGTGCCCAAGCAAATGCAACAACGCGCAGCGGCAAGCGACGATGCGCCGTGAGCGCGTCAAGCCGCTCGCCACGCAGCGACCGCGCGGTCAAGGTCGGCCACGTGCTGCTGCCTTGTCTCAAGCGTGATTTCCACTTTTTTTGTGCTTCTGAGTCTTTTGCGAACATTCTCCACCGCTGCAACTACTGAAAGGAAACAGTTTCAAACAAGAAACTCTTCCGCATGGCGCCTCGATCGGCATTATTAGAAACGTGATCAAATAGCATTGCTTGCGACATTTGGCAATGTGCATCTGACATCTTGTGTACTGCAACCCTTCTATTCTAATCTAGCTAACTTAGTTAATACTCCCTCTGTCTTTAAATTATAAGTCATTTTAATTTTTTTTCATCCATTTAGTTATCTATCTACAAATATTATTGCATTGCATCTAAATGGATGAACCAAAAAAATCCAAAATAACTTATAATTTAAAACAGATGGAGTACATAAGACTCTTATACGACACTATGTTTGAATTTATGGTACAGGGTGGAGGGGGCTGCAGACAGTATCCCAACCATGCCGCACGAACATAGGAGGGAGTCTAGCGCCCAAAAAAAAATCACATGGGCCATTTTCTATTTATTTATTTAGCTGTAAACTATTAAAAACCGTAGGAAAAAAGCAACAAATAATATCCTTAGCTTCTTGTGCCCAATACTCGATGATTTAGAAACTATTATTCATTCTCTTTGTTTCTATTGAACCTTTATAGTTATTATGTGTTCTAGCACGACACTACCAGACAGACAACCTTTGCCGAGTGCCACAAGGCACTCCGGCAAAGGCTTTGTTGAGTGCCACACTTTCGGTAAAGAGCACTTGGCAAAAAAACAAAGTAACGGTAAAGACCTCTTTGTCGAATGTCTTTTATTGGGCACACGGCAAAGGCTTTGCCTAGTCTTGGAAAAACACTTGACAAAATATAAATCTAAAAAAAAAACAAAACTAAGAGTAATTTCTTTTTTTAGGGAGGCCGATACTGACCAGCCCACCCAAATAAAAGTCACAAGTCGCGACATTTTTTTGTGCAAAATTCAGAACAATCATGCCCGGCGGATTCAAAACTGTGATCTCTCCCTCGCGTCTTCCCCTCTACCACTGCACCATCACTTGTGTCTACATCCCTTTTTCGATTTCCCAAATGTTGTACTAAATCGAGTGTAAATTGCTTGTTTGAGGATCTAAATGAATTCAAATCAAAAAGTTGTCAATACAAAATTTCATAACTTTTCGAGATATACAATTTTCATATAGAAAGTTTCTCCATCCGAGGTAAACACAAAATTTGAATTTCAAATTTGAGTTATTCAAACATAGTTTTGCATGATAAGATGATTTCAAATCACAAAGCTGTCAACTAGAAATCTTTATAATCTTTTGAGATCTATAATTTTCATCTAGGAAGTTTCTCCATCCAAAATTGTCGAAAAAAATTGGAATTTTAAAATTTTGAAATTCAAACATAGCTTTTACATAACGTGGATGATTTCAAATCAAAATTTTGCCGACTACAAATTTTCATAACCTCTCAAGATCTACAAAGTTTATTTTAGTCATTTGTTAAGTAGGACATAGTAGTAGTAATATTGTTTACAAATCTTACATACCTCTCCTCTAGTTTTATGAAACTATATGTGAATATGGGAGAAATGTAGATTAAATGAACAATGTTACTATTGTTTTATCAAATTAAGAAATGACCAAAGTAAAAGTTGTGGATCTCAAGAAGTTAGACAACTTTATAGTTGAAAACTTTTTTGAAATTCGTTTAGGGCTTGAAAAGTGCTTTTAAAACTGAATTGCCGAGGACAAAAAAAATGCACACGTCAAAATGACTCATTGCCGAGTGCCAAAAAAAATGTGCACACGGCAAAATGTCTCTTGTCAGGTGTAAAAAAAATTTGGCCAAGATGCATTTTGCCGAGTGCTAGAAAAAAAAATAGTCGACAAAATGCATCTTTACCGAGTGCCGAAAAACACTCAACAAAGATGCATTTTTGTCGAAAGTGCCGGAAAAAGACTCAGCAAACTATATCTTTGTCGAGTGCCGAAAAGAACACTCAGCAAAGCCATCTTTGCCGAAAGTGTTTCTTTTCGTTTTTTTTTTATTTTGCACTCAACATAGATGTACTCGGCAAAGGTATTTGTTGACAAATGGCGAGCAGAAATTATACTTAGGGGAGGGTGTGTGTTAAAACCAACATGTAAAAAGATAAGTGCAACTCAACTCGTTAGGTTCCTTATGGTGACTGTCCGTGTTAGTTCATTGACATTAACGAATGCTAGCAATTTTTATATGTATCCTAGGTATTTTTTTTTCGGTGATAAGTGACTTGCCCTTCGACGTAAGACGTCTAGGGTGACTCTGTAAGTCTTGAGTATATTTCGGTATTGTAGTGGCGTTGATTTATATAACCTAGTTGTGTTTTTATATTATTATATTATTTAGAAGATATTAATAAGTATGTTATAAGACAAGAATTTTGTATAAACTCACTCTTAATATAAATAAAAAGTATTAAATTATGTGATTTTGGAAAGTCTATACGACAAACTTGCTCACGGTTACTCAAGAACAAACGAGAACAAGAACAAAGTTTTTTTGTTCTTAATATATATTAGCAGCTATTTATTTCAACGCTATAAAAGGAAAGCTAAAAATAGAAAAAGAAACAAGCAACATGCCATCACGAACAAAGGACTTGCTCGGGAGGAAATTTTCAAGTCAAGCTCAACGTTATTGGAAAGGAACAATTACACATTGTACTATTTTTTTTTAGTTGTGCAATGTTAGGGGGGGGACCATGACCCCTGCCAGCCCCCTCAGCTCCGCCACTGTTTATCGAGTGCCCGATAAAATACACTCAACAAAGATGGCGACACTTTCGGCAAAGAGCAGGATTCCGGTAGTGTAAGAAATTATAAGATAGGAGAAGCAACCTGGATAAGAAATTGTAAGTCACTACTGGATATACATGATTTTGGTGGCGGACAAAATTGATTTTTGGTAGCGGTTTTCATGACCTCCACCAACATAGGGTCACCAAAAATCAAACATTTTTGGTGGCGGTTTCTATGCCCGCCATGGTTAATAGAAAAAATTAAAAAAACAAAAGCCCAATCGAAACCCGTTTGGGCTGGTGATTGGGGCCGCCGCCGCTAGGGTTTTGAGGGTCGCCGCCGCTAGGGTTTCGGGGTCGCCGCCACCGCCATGGGCCTCCGACCCACCGGATCGGGCCTCCCGGCCGGCGGATCGCGGAGGAAGGGTGGAGGAGAAGCCACCGTTGGGCGATCGCACAAGCGCCGCCGCGACGTCCGCCTGGCCGCCGCGCGCTAGATCTCAAGGAAGGAAAGCGCCGCCGTGCCGTCCGCACGAGCCGCCTTGGCCCCGGATCTCGGGGAAGCGAGAGCTGCCGCCCAGCGCCGTCGCCCGTGGCCGCCGCCGCCATCAGTTAGCCATCCGGCTTCTCACACAAGCCGCCCGGCGTCGCCCCGCTATGGATCCACCGCCGCTAGATCTTGGGAAGGGAAGGGGAGCCGCCGTGACTGAGGTGGTTTGGGGGGAGAGGAGGGAGGAGGCGGCGTCGGGGAGGGTGAAGAGAGGGGTCCGTGGTTGCGGGAGGGAGGGAGGAGGCGTGCCGGGAAGAGGAGTGAACGAGGGGGAGCGGGCTGCGTGGATGAGGAGGGAGTGAGAGAGTGGAGAGGAACCCTAGCTTCCGGCAATATATATGAGTGGGATGGGTGGATATGGGAGGAGTGAGGGAGGTTGGAGAATGGGCCTTTTCAACCGTGGTGGTTATTAAAACCGTCACGGTAAATATATAACCATCCCGGTTAATAGAGATAGGATGGCAGTTTTTCTAAATAATCCCCACCATTAATCATTTTGAAGTGTTGTGTAAATAAAATCAAACCTGTAGTGGTGAGTTGTTCTGACTTTTATAGGTACCTTAGTTCGTTTTTGCTACATATTTAGATATAAATTATATCTACATATCGAATAAAAGTTATGTATCTGAAAATGTAGTACAACTTACAAAGAGTACTTAATTATATTTTCTCCCAAAATTATTATCATACTAAACTATAGTATTGATTCAAGCCATATACGACCAGCCCAAATTTGTCCTGTTCTTCTCAAATCTGAGTACGAAAAATAATTCGAAGTTTCTATCTGTCCCTTTCTCAAATGATCGAACTCCATACCACTCATTGTTTCTATTTTTGTCGCGTCCCTGTCTACAGTTTGTCTTGTTAATGTTTTATTAAAGCAAAATGGTGCATAGTCGGCATAGACCAAGTAAGCAGCTAAAAGCGCGGCAACGCAATGACTTTGCTTGCCGCTTGACTTTGCAACAGAGAAAAGTTCCAGTCCCAGCAACGTTCATGTACGAAGTACGAGTGGCCGAGGATCAAGCAAGTGATGCCACACCAGGGGATGAAAACTTCAAGGTTGAAAAATTATCAGCCGCGTCACTGCAAGCGGCCCCGTAACGGACGTGAGGGGCACGGCTACGTGTACGTCCCATGTCTACGCGGACAAAACTCCGTCCAACCACACGCTGCGAATGAACTCTCGACCAGCGAACCTCTCATCATAGCTTTCATATACAAGGGCACCTACAGTATGCCCTACTACCACTTCGCAACCACGACCAACAACGTAACCCTATCATCTTCTTGGCACGATCACCCATATATTATTGCCCTCGATCAACGTCCTCGCCATGGCCCTCAACTTCCTCAGGCCGGGGTCTCCGAACAACCAGCTCGTCGGCGAGCTCCAGACGGCAAAGTCGGCCATCTTCGTCGGCGTCCTCAACGGCATGTCCTGGTCGTCCTACCTTCAGTCCTGCCACTGCGACGATGGTGCCTCTGGTGACGTCGATCAGACGTACTGCCTCTACCAGCTCGCCAACTACTTGACGGCAATGCTCGGTGTGGCGCTCCTGGTCGTGGGCATGGCGTTCTCTGCGACGACGGTGATCAGCTCGCCGGTGCTGACGCAAGTGGTCAAGTGCACGCTGTGGATAACCAAGGTCTCGACCGGTGCCACCCTCCAGTTTGGCCTCGGCGTCTTACATTCTTGTCTTAGGGTGTGGGTAGGTTCACGCTCCTTTAGTGCTTTGCGATTGGCCGGACTTGATTTGTCATCGTTTGCACAATGTTTGTTTTCGTAGAGTGTAACCGAATTCATTTCATTTTTCGTGTCTATGTATTCTTTTTTTTTTTTTTTTTTTGACACCAGTGGTCTAAACATAGAATATCACAATAACATACATTGCAGGAATTACTTTGAGCTGAGTGCAGCTCAGTTAGTTAAGTTTCTTGTGACGAGAACTCCGGTTCAAATCATGCAGTGGTCTAGGCCACCTTACCTGCAGCATTTTGGTGGCACTATCCACTTCACAGTTTGCCACCTGGTTGAGAGCAAAATGTACACAATAAACTCGTGTTAGACACAAGTGAGACATCAACTATTGGTATGGTCGTCGTTCTATCCTTTTAAAAAAACGAATCACGCAAACATAAGCCTACACTAGATAAAAAGTAAATTAAATAACAAAACAACAATACAACAATAATAACGCCGAAGGGTCGAGTAGCCACAACTAGCCCACAATGGCTAGTTTTTTTAGATAACGGAATTACATTCCGGCCTCTGCGACAACGCACACAGCCAAAGCCTCTGCGTGACCACACACAGCCAAACTTATTACAGAATCTAAGAACAAAAAGAAACTTTAGTACATGAAAATATGTATACTAAAGATCAACCGCATCCATAGCGTCGAAGAATTGAACCCATGGACACCCCACCTCAAAGCGCCCGCCGAGAAGGCAAAGTGGTATGTCGCCTTCCGGACATCCCCCCCGCGGTACCGCAAACCGGCCCACGTTTGATCCAAAAAAAGAATGTGGATCGATCCGGCGATGGATATGCCGATTTCGTGTTACGGGTTGCTAGGGTGCATCGCGACGTTGAATGGTCGCCATTGGAGAAGCACCTATCCTCGACGAAAAAGAGGTCGTTCCTCATTGTTAGAATGTGTGAGCAACGGTCGCCGCCGTCGTCGTGTCGGCCGAAGATGGGAAGTCGCCATCAATCTGCGACCCCATCCTCTTCTCTTCGACCTCCACCTTGGGCACTCCCACCTGCAGCTTATGCGCGAGCGGCGTGAGGTTTGGGGGGTAGTGGATCCAGTAAGGAGAACCGAATCCGGCCATGGAGGCAACGGATCCGATCACGAGACGACGGATTTCAGGGAGAGCGTGTGCCGGATCCGGCCGTCCTCCTCTCGAATTCCGACGGGCTTCGAATCCAACGAAGAAGCGCCATCTCCAATGGAGGAACGCCGGCCGCCGAGGGTTGCGCGGTAGGGGAGGCCCTGTCACCGCCCGGTAGGAATCGGCCAGGCACGTCGGCTCGCCCTGCCTAGGAGTGTCGGATCCGGCTACCAGCCCCGGACCGCCACACGAACCCGACGCCGTCACCTGCGTCCCACCATGGCCACGGCCCCACCGCGGATGGCACACCCAGCGTTGGATTCGCCCCGAGCAGCCTGGGCCGAAGGCTGTCGCCACACCATGGAGGTGGAGAACGAGGGAGAGCGAGAAGTGTGCGCCTCCATCTCCACCCGGCGCCGGATGGGCTCGGGCCGGCGTGGCCCGATCGCGATTTGCCGGCCGTCCGAGCCTCACGCACGACGCCGCGCCCGCTTGACGACCGCGATCCTCACACCACCATTCGCCGCCAACCATGGGAAGTCGCCCCGCGCCGCCCCCGCAGCTGCGCGGCCCTACCGGCGCCCCCGCGGAGATCTGGCTCCACGCCCACGGCATCGATCAGCCATGGGCAAGGGTGGAGGTGCTCGGCGCGCCCGGGAGGGACGTTGCCGCCACCACGTTGCGGATTTGGGCGGAAGACGATGCGACACCGTGCCGCCTCCTCCCGTCGCTCTGATGCGGCTCTGCGCCGAGCCTTTGCGGCTGCTCCGCCATGGCGGGGGAGCGGAGGACCGGGGGGGGAGGGATTAGGCCGGGGGGGGGCGCCGCCATGGCTGGATCACGGGCGCGTAGGCCGATGGACCTCTTCCTCCGCGTCCTCAGGAAAGCCTCGGACACAATGGCTAGTTAGAATAGGAGACCCTCAACACGTGCCAAGAAACATCAACTCATACTTTATACACTATTAATCTATCACTCCACAAACTCCCCCACATTAGCTAGCAAATTGTCACACTGCACCCCGGCGCCTAAGTCGTCAAGACGAAAGCCCCAAGACATCATTTGCACAATCTCTACCATTGTGTCCCACACGAGCAAGCCCATGCCAAGTAGGGGCTAGTACTGCAAGCCATGTAACCGCCATGCTATCAGATCCATTTGTGCTGCCGCACAGCATTGTCCACACGGATTACACCACTACAGATCTGATCATCAGTGTCGACATTATCACTGCTGGATTTTCAAAAACCGGCAGTGATGGTGCTTCCCGGCACATCACTACCGGATTTTGGTTAAAACCAGTAATGATAGGACGAACCAACAGTGATTTTCGGGTCTTCACTGCGGTTCGTATAACTGCTAGTTTAAGCCATGAACTGGTAGTGATATTGGGTCATCACTGCTGGTTTTAGCCACGAACCTACACTAATAGCATCATTGCCGGTTTTAGACACGAACCGACGCTAAACTACAAGAAAACATCATAAGTTTCTCATATAATGTCGGATAAAGACAAACTTTATATCAAAAATATAGTACTCGACGAGATCGATCTACAACTTTGTAGTTCAAACTTTTTTTAATTTGAGATTGTTTAGATGTTCAATTATTTAAAATTTAAAATTTTCAAACGACCTCGAGATGGAAAAAACGCCCAACACAAATTTTGTAGATCTCGAAAAGTTATGCAAATGTGATGGTTCTTTTTTTCTAAAATTTTCTAAAATCATGGTCTATCAAGTTATTATGTTCTTAATGCTATTATTTTGGTCATATTTTCTTGTGAACATTTCAAAATTTGAATTAAAAAATACAAGTTCAAACAATATTTTGAAACATCAAATGATTTCTGAAGAAGGGAGTAGTATGATTGATAGTTGCCAAGTGCCATGAACTCCTCGGTTCCTTCCTTTCCTACCCTTAAGATAAGAGCGGCATCCCACCTCTAAAGGGGTGAGCAGCAGCTAACTATTCCCTAAGGTGAGATAGAGTTTCCTCTCGGGGTGGGAACTCTATCGGAGTAAAGTAGGCAGTAGCAAGAATTGATTTATAATAAGCACTCTTATCAATATCAAAAATTAGTTTAGGTATTGTGTGGGTACCTAAAGGTACGTGCGTTCAACGAGGCGAAGGGGTAGAAAGGGTCGATCGAAATTTATTGCTGCAGCTATACATTCAATGAATAAAGATTTCATCGAAAAACTTACAGCAGCTTGCCAAACAAACGCTAATAGAAAAAGAGTACAGGTATGACAGGCATAACATCCACGATTGGGTTGAAAATGGCATAAGCTTCGGGTAATTTGGCGAAGAAAAAGCTAGTCGGACAAAGAACGAACTAAAAACAGTATATGAGGTTAAACTAAGTATATTAGGCATAACAAGCATTTTTCATTCTTGTAGAGTAGATAATTGGATTTTGAACTCATCATGATGTATACATTTTGTTTTGGTCATTTTTAATATGAGAAAGTAATAGTAGCATTATTCACAAAATTTACATATCTCTCTTATAGTTTAGGGAACTCTATGGAACCATAAGAGAGAGGTGCCAAATTTGTGAGCAATGGTATTATTGCTTTGTCGGATGGAAAAATTAATGACCAAAATAATAGCTATAGATATTGAAAGATTATGAAACTTTGTAGTCGGCAACATTTTGATTTGAATCATCTTGTCGGGGAAAGTATGTCCGAATTTTCTAATTTTGAAATTCAAATTTTTCAACTGACCTCGGATGAAAAAACAATCAAAAATAAGAGATGTATATCTCAAGAAGTTATGATACTTTGTAGTTGGCAACTTTTTTTATTTGAAATCATCTTGTCGGAAAAACTACATTTAAAGTTTTTAAATTTGAAATTCAAATTTTGCAAAGCGACCTTGGATGGAGAAACTACCAAACCAAAGTTGTAGATCTCAAAATGTTATAAAAGTTTGTAGCTTATAAGTTTTTTCATTTGAATTCATTTAGGGCATCAAATAAACAGTTTACACTCACTTCGTAATAATATGTGGGGAACCAAAATGTGGTATGGACACAGTAACGAAGGGGTGCGGAGCTAGAGGAGGGTACGCATGAGGGAGAGGTTGTAGGTTCGAATCCCACCAGCCGCCGAAGCGTGATTTTCGCATAAAAAATGTCGCGACTTGCAACTTCGACAGAGATGGGCAGGTGGCTGATCCATGGGGGCCTCTCCCGAAATGGTTACATAAATAAAAGCAGTAAAATCGGCTAAAACAACCAATTCAGGAATATAAATGATCTCAACATATATACATTATTTGTTTGATATAAGCATAAATAGATCCATAAAAACATCAAAACTTTTCTATTACCTCCAGCAGTGGGGATCGATTGAGGCCGTTACAGCCATAACATTAGAGTCATAAAGCATGCTAAGATCATTAAAGCATAGTCAATTTGACTATAACAACTGATTCTAAGCATACAATGCAAAGATCAAGGGACATTTAACCATAAACGGAACATTGTAATACAGCCAATTGTTCTAAAGCACCTTTCATGAGGAAAGCAATGTTCAGATGATGTTTTAAGACTTGCTGAAAAGTCTTTGGTAATGTCCGTTCCATATATTCCACCAGAAATAGATGAGATGAGACCATTGAACTCTCTTGGTCTTCTTTTTGCAGTGTTGAGTCTTGATCTTCTCCACCATTTACATGGTGGGCTCCGAAATGTGACATTGTTGACACTGTTCTGAAATTTCCCAAGACCAAAATCAAGTTCAACACATGAGATAGTGTTGTTCAATGATTTTCTTTTGTCTTGTCTTCTATTATAGGCCAGGGGTGATATTTCTTACAGCCCTACCATTGATTCAACTTAGGCACCAAGAGGATGTCTTGTCCCAATCAACCTTGTTGTAGGGAATGACTCTTTCCTTTAGCTTTACATACATATTGATCACCCAGTTTTAACAAGCTTTTTATCAAGAAATTGGCGGGTTTTAGATTGGAACTCTCTCTATTGCAAATTATAAGTTCTTTGTGACTTTTTGGTACATCCATTTTTCTATGCATCTAAATATAATAATATGTCTAGATACATAGCAAATTGGATGGTCCAAAAAATCAAAACGACTTTTTAATTTGGAACGGAGGGAGTACATGCAAGATAATCAGACAACTCATATCTAGTTCTTCTATTATATTTTTTTGTTGTGTGTCGCCTCATTCTCCGCCGTCCCGATACCGATCGGGACCTCGGTCATGAGGTTGAGAAGATGGTCGTTCTCGCCGCAGCGGCTGCCGGGGCCACGAAGGCACCATGAAAAACTCTAGATTCCGCCATGGACCGGGTTTGAGAAGCTCGAGGGACGAGGTCGATGACGTCGTGAAGCTGTCCCAGCTCCATCCACGCCTCTATGATGAAACACAGTTTAAGAGAAGAAGACATAGAAGCAGGGACGAAGGAAATGGAGTGCTCACCAATCGCCCTCACATCGGCCTGATGAGGCGCCTCTATATCTCTAGTGCCTTCGCCTGTCGTGGGCCGCCATGAGGCGACTGCTTAGCTCCATCTCTACCACCAAGGGGAGGTCGGCCTGCGGGGCAGGGGATGATCCCAACTCCATGCACACCACGGCAGGAGGAGCCCCTCCCCAGTGGACTGAGTACGAGGACGCCCTCGACTCAGTCTGGTGATGACAGGGACGCTGCAACCCTGACACCTCGTCGCCTACGTCTTCTGACCTCCTATTGTTCATGGTGCGGCGAGAGACGCAGATTGCGCCTAAACAACTTGGTTAGGCGGTGGATTGCACTAGCGGGTAGGGAGTGCATCGGTTTTCTCCTCAGAAAATGTAGAACCTCATTATGGCAACCTGAGTCCCGGCGGACGAGATTTTGATGCAGCAAGACTAGACGACACAACCTTACGCTTGAACAGAATGCCACATAGGGGTCCCGAGAAGGGGGAGCACCGCTAATGATCCCCCAAAACGCTTAGGGGCTGTTGAAACAATGGTTCAGCAGGGTAAGAAACCTCCACCTGGGCAGTGCTTCGGGGGGAGAGGAAGCGGGAAATTGACTAAGTCAAGGTGACAACACAATGCAAAAGCCTTGTGTTAATGTTTTCACCAACCGAGCTATATAGGAGTCAATGCTCCTTATTAATAAACCCTCGATTACAGCCAATGTTATTTTACATCGCTATCCCAGGCATATACTTAGAATATTCTCAACACTCTGAACGGCTCCCCAGGCATACTCGTCTTTTGCTTCAGGTTACCACCTTTGCTTTATGGACCTGTTACTTGGCCCATTTAGGGCTAGGCCCAGGACCGAGAGCCGTGTTGATGCTTCCTCCTTGCCCTGCATCTCCTCTTGATCTATCCGGTATATAGCGCCTTCATTGTTAGCGTGGGATCTTCGGGCATTTCCGCCTTTTGCGGGGCTTGCTTCGAGGAGCTCGCCACGTCTTTTGACCAAGTAGGGGCGACGCTCATCGAGGGGGTGGTTCGGGTGAAGGAACAGTCTCCGATACCGCATCTGGTCCTGCAGAGAGCACCTTAGCATCATGTTAATTTACCAATATTTACGAGATTAGTTGGAAACCTCCGCTAACTGTCGGGACCATGTCCCAACAGGGGCTCAGGTGCTACATCCGGTGGGAACACACGCATGCACCCACCAAATTCAGGGGCAGCCCTACATAGGACAAAATAAAGGCAAGGTCCACAAAAGAACCTACACATGAGTGCCACACTCCAATGTAGTCTCGGAGGCTAGTGTCGAGGATAAAATATGATGGTATTCTTGGTTAAGGCTAAGAGTACCCAAATAGCAAGGTTACTACTATAACAGACAGGGTAAGCGGTCCCGTGAAGGCATGGGTTTGTCTCGTCCATATCTTGGACAAGAGGCACAACACCTCAGCTGAACCCGAGGCCACAACCTTCAGGCGGCCCATCTCGCCCGAGGGGCGTGTCGTATTAGGGGAACCCTTGAGAGAAGCAGGCCAGTCTTGGGCATGCCGCGTGCCTTGGTACGCCCGACGTAAAGGCAGAGTATGACCAAATATTTTCTGTATTATCCAGTGTGGGGTAAATGTCGAAGAGACCAGTGTCGTATCCAACTACCTAGGATAGGACTGGACAGTAGCACGCCCGGCCATGCTGCACGGCGCAACATGGGTTGGACTTCACACCTCTTGACTCAGGTACAACATCGATGGGTCACACCCTCGGCCATCCCGTAAAAAGGAAAGAGGCTCTGTCTCGATTGAGTGGTTGGTATAACAACGCAACATGGTACAACCACCCACGCGATCGCCATGACGACATGACTCGGAGTATAGGGAAGGAGAAGAAGACGACGATGAAGGCCATGCCATCCCTTTGTACCTCTTTTCTTTACTCCAATGAATTCTTTTGTAATCCTGCCCTCCCCTTGGACTATAAAAGGGGAGGCAGGCTCTCCACATTAGATAGGTGAACACAAACTCACTCAAGCTTCACTAGATTCATAGAGCTTCACAAGGCTCACTAGGTTCGCACAAACCCACACTCGTTCACGATTTCCATACAATGCAATAACTATTAGAGCTCCGATCGATCCCAAGCTCAAGCCGTTCAGAACACTTGAGCAGAGACGGAACCAACTAATTTGATTGGGGGAGATATAATTGTATTTTTTGGTGTGATAAAAATACATATAATTATATGTTTCAACAACTTATGCATAAAATTTACACTATTTCTAACCAAAATCATAATATTTTAATAAAAAAAAGGGTGAAATTGATATTTTTTATTTTAGAAATTCAAATGTTTATATAGATTTTCAATGAATATACTCAGCTTGTGGGGGGCACACGGCCCCTTCTGGCCCCTGGTTCCATCGCTGCACTTGAGCTTGGCCCACGCACAATCACATACTCACTTGTTAGAGACTTGGGAGCTTCTTCTTATCTCGAATCACTTGTACACCACCCCTACTACAAGGAAAAAAAACCGTGAGCACTGAGCTCACTACTGGACTAGGGACATTTTGCTCGAACCAAGATAAACCCCACTGTCTCAATCCCCTTTTACCATCCGAGGTAGACGCGCTAGGCATATGATTACTCGTTGGTCAAATTTCAAAACCGCAACATCACCCTTACCTTATTATTTAGAAGGCAATGTCAAAATTTTAACTAACTGAACCCTTTTGACACTCTCTCTCTCCCAGTCCTCTCTTGTATGCAGGAATTTGGCCTCATTGTTTTTCCTATTTTTCCTCTATCGCTTATTACATGCCTATCTCAATTAAGGGAATAAGATAAGAACCAGAAATAAATCAAGGTTTAGGAAGAGGAGTGGTGTGCGTCGGGTTTCCGCGTACTTGCCCCACTACTCACAGCGATCCAGTAGTCCGTTCATCTTAAGTCGCACAATTGTTTTAGCCTAACTAGAACCTCTTTACAACGCCGTTCTAGCCAGCAATTTGTGTAAGTGTGCTGCCACCTAGCTCGATGGCATCTCGCCAAAGAAACAGGTGGATGTATCGTACTCGATTTCCCTTAATGAAGCACGTCCACAATGTACGTTTAAAAAAAAAAAAAAAAACAGAAATAAAGAACAGATGGAGCCGACATTCATTTTTAGCAAAGTCGAGTTTCCTTGACGTGCTCAATTTTGCTAGAGCCTAGAAGGGACTTCTTTCAACCGATCGATTAAAGAATTTTAGCATTAATTCTCTTTTGCTAATCTATAAGCATGTCCTTTCTCCGTGACCTAACAGAAGGTACTTCGCTAGTTCGCTACCTAGCGCGAATCGCAGTGACATGGACTACCGGACTGGACACTTGTGCTTGTTTAGTGGACACATGCATAAGACGAGCCAAATCGTAGTTGAGAAATGCCACAGAAGCAGCAGAAACCCTTAGCCGCGTTTCCGCGCCCCGTAACTTACGGGAACCGAGCAACAACGACAACCTGCGTCCACGCGGTTAAAAACTCCGTCGAACCCCACGCTGCGAGCGAGACCTGACCTCGAGATGGCGACGACTTGCAATTGCAACGAACTAACGATCTACGCTACAAAAGGGCTCCTGCCCTGCCACTTCGCAAGCAACGGCAACAACCAACAAGCCCAACGACCATTCCTTTTCATTCTTCCTCGATCAAACATCGCTCTCGGCAACGTTTCGGCCCCGCTCTCCATGGCGGCGCTCGACTTCCTCCGACCAGGCGTCCCCGGCATGCAGCCAGTCGGCGACCTCCACACGGCCAAGTCAGCGATCTTGTTCAGTGTCATCAACGGCCTCTTCTCGCCACCCGTCCTGGAGCTCTGCCACTGCACCGGCGGCGGCCGCTCGTGCAACAACGACGACGACGCGGAGCAGAGGTACTACCAGCTCGCAAACTTCGTGCTCGCCATGCTCGGGGTGGCCCTCCTGTTCGTGGACATGGCGCTCTCACGGGCGGTCTTCGCCTCGCCGCTGTGGCTGCCCATGGTCAGATGGTTGGTGTGGGCCACGAAGGCCTTGACCTGCGGCACGCTCCAGTTTGGCGTCAACCTCGTGTATTTCTGTCTCAGAATGATGTGCACTAGGTTCATGCTCGTTTTTGCCTGACTTCATTCGCCATTGTTTCCATTAGCAAAGATCTCACCATTACTTTTCACACAGCGAGCTAATTCAATTCATTTTTTTTCCGCCTAAACTTGTGTACTCTTAATATTTTTTTATGGAGTTCTGAAGTCAGGTGTTCAAATAAATCCATGGTAATGAAACGCAATGTGTGATCCTTTCATTATTTGATTGAAGAGCAATCCGTTCATATTGATATATTGATAATGTGTGTGTGTTCACGAATCACGATCACAGCTTGATGAAGTATGCTTTTTTTTTTTTTTTTTTTCCTTTCTGTGGTGCAGTAAAAAAAAATGGCAAACCGAGAGAAATCAACAGTGGTTTTGAGCACGACATTGTTAACGGAATTGATGTGGTTAACCAGATAGTGCCAGCCAGGTATGTCCAAATGCACTCCCATCACAACAGACTAGACTCGCTAGAAAATTATTGATGAGACCTCAGGTAAAACTGCTGAAAATGAAAGGTGATGGATTACTCTCCAGTATTCTGAATAACAGGGCACTTGAATGGAAACACGTTTCTTTTTTTTCTTCATTGGTTTCAGATCGCTTGGCATTAAACATCAGGCAAGCCTTCAGCTCACAGAAGGTAGTTTGCACACTCTGGCCTTTGGCGACTAGCAGCAAAGCCAGACACGTCCTTAGTGGTGTTTTTCTTTAAGGAATCAATCAACTTATTCTAGATGTACTACGTACTAACGCATCAGTCTATTCCTCAAATTCAGTGGACCTCGTTCCTCATACTAATACTATTATTATATTAGCTCCTGAGTAATGTGGGCACCAACCAAAAAATGCAAGGCCCCGTTTGGATCCTTTGAATTTGGGGAATTGAAATCTATTTAATAAATTAAGCTATTTAGTTTGAAATTTGAGATTCCCTAACTTTCTAAAGTTCACAAATAAGTCTATCTCAAATTCATAGGGTGGGAGATAGAAATTGAATTCCATGTTTGTACTTGCACTTTGCATGCACTTTGCACTTCAAAATATTTATTAAGCATATCACAATGAATTAAATTCCAAGGATCCAAACAGGCCCTAACAGGCCCTAACAGATTTTCGGTCCTCCTTTCCTCGCCAAGTCACCATGTATTTATTTGAACTTTACTCAAAAAAAAAAAAAAAAAAAAAAAATGTATTTATTTGAACGCCCAGCGCTGCAGAATATTTATTCACCACGCAGCCCATGGTTCAACATTAAAGCAGAAGACCTATCTTATCTCGCCATTTTCCACTCAAAAAAAAAAAAAAAAAAAAAAAAACCCCCGCGATTGCCCGTTGCCAAGCAAATGCAGTATGAAGCAGCCACTCGAACGGAAAAGGCGGGAGGGCAAAGCAGCTAACAAAAGAAGCCCACTGCGTACGTATGGATAGCAAGAGACAGATTCTCCATGTGAAGCACCGGATCAGATCAACCTGGAGTCTTGTATCTAGGATGAGATTGGCCAGAGGATTGTCCCGCAGCGTTTGCAGGAATGTAGGAAGCATGGCCAGCATCCGATCCCTTCTGCTTGTTTACAGGTTTATAGGTAGGGCTACCGATCAGCTCCCATTTCTTTTCGAGCACTTCAAGTTGCGCAAAAAACATGGTCCTAAATTCAGAAGCCAAGTAACCAACACACAGAAGGTTAGGTGACAGGAAGCTAAATTCCTCTTTTTTCCAAAATGGCACATTGACAAGTGAACAAAACTATGATGGAAGATACCAGAAAGGTGTCAACTTATTACGATGTGTATAGTTATGTCCTATACAAGAACTTGTTTCAAGCAATAAAAGGTCCACCTAATGATGAATCAAAAGTTTTCTAATAAACATATATCATACAGATACACACAGCCAAGGCAAACTCAATCTGTCTTGCACGTTCACAAGTCTGCACATACAGTACAACATTGAAAGGGATCCATACCTGCAATTCTGAAAGGTGTCAACGAAGAACTTGTGCAGGCGAACTATTGTTCCTTCGCAAGAGATGCAATTATTATCAACCAGGTGCCTTAGGTTGGATATGAGAAAACCGCTCATCCAGTAGACACCATCAGAGAGCGAAATACGGTAACGTTCTGGATTATCTTTTGAGACACCAACCACCTGCATCACTGGCTGTGGTTCTGCAATAATCTGACCCTCCAGAATTGCCACCACTGCCCCCCAAGTCAGATGGCCCTTGAAGCCTTGGCCACTAGAACAGGGTCCATTCATTGGTTTAGTATAATTGACCACTGATCTGGGAAATGGTTCCCCATATTTACTCTCAGGCACATAGCGCTTTTCAAATAAGGAGAGCTCATATGCTTTAGGGCTTCCAATCAGTTCACATACTGTTTGTAGTACTTCAAGTTGGATAACAATGAACATACTGAACTCAGAAGCAAGCATGCAGACAAGGGGGAAAAAGGTCAACAAAGTATGGGGAATTTGTTATGTAAGTGTAACATTTTTCCTCAACTGAGAAACATTTTCTAAGAAATAAATTACAACATTTATAGTGGCCAGCATTCAGCACAAACCAGAACACAGAATAACTAGTAGCATGACAATCCTAAACCCCCTTTTTATACGCTGTAGTAACTATCTACAACATGTACAACCAAAATTACGTTCACGTGTAAGCCCCATAATAAATATAATAAGAAGCAGCATATCAAAATTATTATGGATCCAGTTACTCCAACCAAAGCACAGCTACTGTCAGTAACACACACCATTACTAGGTTTGGTAGTTCAATAATATGGCCAACTGGCCAATATATAGTGTCAAAGATGACATGAAACGATAAAATAGAGTGGTGAATTATTTCAAACTTTGTTTACAAGGTGATCTTGAAAAGTGAAAAAGAAAAACAAAACCTGATCACTTGAGGACCTGAACCTAGGTGGTCAGGGTGTACACTTAACACCTTCAACCAACTGTCAATCTCATGACTAAGAATACACACTCAATTAACAACTGAAGATTCGACAGTTTAGCTCTGTAAAAAAGTGCTGATGGGCAAATAATACCAGTATCTAAAAAAGGTCAATCTCATGACTAAGAATAAACAAGAGGGCTAGAAAATACTGTCTCAAATGTTACATCTAGTACCGGATAAATTTGGTATCCATGCCATCTAAACAATCATTAGGCACCAACATGACTTATGAATGACATATTGAACATGCAATACAAGTTGGGACACAAAATATGATAAATGCAAGTCATGCAGCAAAAACAAATGTTGTTGTAAAAGTATAAATTTAACTAAGCAAACCATGTTTGACATTCTGAGATATTTTCCAATGTTTCAATATGACAAGGCTAAACTCAATCATTGGCAAGGTTGGCTTTCCAACTACAACAAAGAATGTAGGGATGTGTCTCTTTTTTTACAGTATGCAGTATTTTGATCTCTCTTCAATCACTGTTAATAGCTAAGTAGGACCCGAAAAAAAAACCATAGGCTGAAATTATATAAAATGTGGACAAAATACCATATATAATAGTATTGATAAAAAAAGTACACCTTATGGATGAGGTATCGATCAGTTAGTATTCTTGCAAAAATGGACGCAAGCTATTTCACACAGTGTGAAGTGACAATGTATTGAACTTCATCTACGTGGCTACATTATAAATCAGTACACATATAATTCAATAAATAAAAATATTCAACTAAAAAGGTGATAAATGGCCACAAGGCCTCAACCAGTATTTCTTGCACAAGGATACATTTTTTGAGAAAACAAGGAATGATTCACACCTGGGACTCTTGGTGATATCGCAAATAAACTCAAGGAGGCGGATGATTGAACCCTTGATGAGAAGAATGTTTTCAACCAGGTCATTTAGGTTCGGTGCTAGTATAGCATCCTGTGTGTGCACAGTATCAGAGAGTATCAAGTGGTACGTCCCAAACTTCTTCAGCTCTGATCTCATCAGTGACACATCAACCACCTGCATCACAGGCTGCTGCAATGCGGTTACCATCCCCTTCTTGTCAGGCATTCCTTCAGGCATAGCCCAGCAGAATAGGCTTCACAGTTCAGTTTGGCATTACTGGATACTGATTCAGCGTCCAATTCCTCATGCTTGTTTTCCAACTTGCCAGATGGATACTGCTTGGGATTTCCAACCATCGTGCAATCCGTCCGCAGCACTTCAAGTTTTAACACAACGATGACCCTGAATTTCAAAGACAGCTTATGAAAATATTAAATAGAAATGGGCACCAAATTTATAGCATTGAACATACTGCACTGTGCACATAGCAAATGGAGGAATTGATTGTAAATCCCTTAGATCATATTGTTAGCAGCCCTAGCATAGGGACAATAAGATCACCTTCTTATCAACAAATTGGATGGATTTAGGGGAACACAACCACAACAATAATTCACTTATTATCACAAAGGAATTACAACTCAGAATCTATGATAGCACAGGATAAATATCTAATCTCAAATCTAGAGCATGCACCCGAGCCAAAGCACTGAAAGTTTTTATTTTTTTTAACACGCAGGAGGGCTGTCTATCTTTGTGTTATAGAGAGGAAAAAATGGCCCGTATACATTATCAACTCATGCCAGGAGCGTACATGAGAAAGTCGGATACACTTACAGCACAATTACCTGGTAAACACGTTTAACAGCCAAAAATAAAATAAAAAACTCATCAAGTGTTCCTACCCCCATCTAGTCCCAGAGCTTAGAGCTTCTTAGCTCCGGCAGACACCATAGCTTATAATCATCCCTAAATTGTTGCGAAACTTTGCTAACAAAAGGGGGTTTTCTATAAAAGACATAAGTATTACGGTGCTTCCATAGCAACCATGCTTTCAATATGATAAGCACTGAAAGTAAGAGTTGAAATCACCATTCAATCAAAAAAAAGAGTTGAAATCACCAAACAATAAAATTAAAAAAGGAGAAAAAGGCATTCTAAACGCTAGTAATTTGGTTGATTTATGGAAGCATATCATATATACCCTAACCTTACTGGGAATTTATAGCAGTGAAGGAAAAACTCACATACCCCAACTGTGTAACTGCACAGTCACAAAAAAAAGGTGTAACTGCACAACAATGAGAACACGTGATGAAACCACTTCAAAGTTGATAGGAAGGTCTATGAATCCTTTACGCACAAGCAGTTTATGGTGCTGGTAAATGTGTGTCCATGCACTATAAGTATGAAGTAACGTATTTGTCCCACATCTACAAGTTCAAATATGTCCTCGGAAACATACTTCTGTGTGAATTCCAGTAGGCATGTTTCCCATGCGCATGTGCATCAAACATAGTAATTAATAAAAACAAAAAAAAACTTGTAAATTTTCACAAACCCAATTTTCTGCTTTGCTTCTGATTCATACAATCATACATAAACCACCCAACAATTACAAAAAAGTTGGCAATAACAAATAACAGTTGAATTTTGATAAAGCTGAGAGGCAAGCCATACCTCTCGTTTCTGTCATTGTGGCACGTGAACTCAAGGAGTCGGACCACTGCACCCATGTGGAGGCGGCCATCCCCGGAGATCGATGAGCTGATTATGTAGGGAGAAAGGCCGCCGCGGATCAAATGGGTGCCGTCCGAGAGCAAGATAGGGGATAACCATGGCTCATCGATCTCTGCCCATACAAGCAAGTCAAACACTTGAAGCACTGGCTGCACCACCACAGCCACATCCTCCCAGATGGCCACCACTGCTGCTCCCCACGTTAGGCTTGCCTGCCTCTCCATGCCTCCCTGATCCTTGCAGAAGCTTCCAGAAATGGGCAGTAGGGACTCCGAGTTGGAGTGGCTCTGTTTACTTCCGAGTTCATAGAAGATTGGGTTTCCAATCAACTCACATTCTTTTTGGAGTACTTCAAGTTCCACAGCAATGGCAATCCTGAAATTTTCATGCCAACAAAAGTTGAAATAACACAAGATGGATGAGTTCAATTTTAACAAATTGTAGGACTTAGAACCTGTCAGCTGAGGGAATGCACCTCTTTGAGAATTTGATATGTATTTGGTGTGCTGTAGAAGTACAAGGACTTATTTCAAGCAATAAATTCACTTTGTAATAGGTCCACCTAATGACGAGTGAGAATTCTTCTAAACATGTGCAAATGAAAACGCACAGGCAAACATAGATGAAAGCCAATCTCACCTCCAACAAAATAAAGCCAAGAACTCTCAGCATGCAAGAAAGTTTGACATCAACTCAGTTTATTTTATACAAGAACATAAGGGATCATTACCTGCGATTCTGGTCCTGGTCGACTGTGTCACGGATGAACCTGAGAAGGCGGACTCTTGTACCTTTCCGGAGGCAACTGCTCTCAACCAGGTGGCTTAGGTGGGGAAAGAGGTTGACGTACACCTGGTGGACACCATCTGAGAGCAATATACGGTAAAAGCTGAACCCACTGTGACTCGCTAGTGAGAAATCAACCACCTGCAGCGCTGGCTGCCGCTCTACCGCCATCTCACCCTCCATTATTGCCGCTACTGCACCTGAGTAAGGTACCAATTCAAGCCTTGGCAAGTAAAATAGGGTCCATTATTTGGTTGAGCATAATTGGACACTGATCCAGAATATGGTTCAACAGATTCACTCTCGAGTCCATAGACTTTTTCAATGCAACAGAGCTCACATGCTTTGGGGCTTCCAATCAGCTCACACTCTATCGGCAGCACTTTAAGTTGGCCAACAGTGATAATACTGAATTAAGAAACATACAACAGGAAAAGCAATAAATCATAAAGCATTGAGAATTTGTTGGACAAGTAGTACTTTAGAAATACTACCAAGTACCAACCGATCTTAGCATGCCACAACCATATTCCTAAGATTAAAGCACAATTTTCTTCTTGCTTTAACAGTAAGCATTTTCAAAAAAAAAAAAAAAAAAAGTTAGTTACTCCCTCCAATCCAAATTATAAGACATTTTGGCTTTTCTACATACATAGTTTTTGCTATGCACTTAGATATACATTATGTCTAGATGCAATGTATGTAGAAAATTCAAAACTTATTATAATTTGGAATGGAGGGAATACTACCTAATGATCAACAGGAAACATAAACCATGAAAAATACTGATATGACTGCTATAACATTTGAATAACTTACAGACATGATTTGCATACTGACACCTATCATAGTGAACGAAATATGGGAACTAATAATAGAGCATTCAACCCACACTAAGCACAAAAAGTCTAATTTCGAGAAACTAAACACTATTACAAAATTAAGAAATCCAGTTACTCCAGTCAAAGCACAGGTAACAGCAACACTACATTGTTTCTTTCGCTAGCTCATCATGTGGTCACATCCAGAAGGATATCGTGAAATGACTAACGGGGTGGTAAATTAGTTTTAGAAATGTGTTCAAATAATGATGGTTCAAGTTATCCTTGAAAAGTACAGATCTAAACAAGATATATCCTCAGTAAAGATGGAAATGGAACTATGGAAGTGATCTCCATAAAAAGATACATTGATAAAAAAGGGGGGTACCAGTCTTTGGAAGGCCAGCTTGACAACAAAAAAAGTAACCAAGAGATCTAGCAAATACAAGTGGCACTGCTCCAATAGTTACAGCTTACGGGTTACGACTCCATCTCTATAATCACTAGCCACAGACATGATACCTATGATTCTACAGCTAAGACTTCTGAATTGAGCACTGAACATTAAACCCCAAGTTAAAAACATTTCAATCTCAAGTCACAGACCAAAAGAGCAAACACTACTAAAACCTGCACTCACTAAGACTGAAACAAACGTGATAGGCAGTAAGTTTTTTACGGCTTCAATATGAAACTTCTACTATTGACTTTTCAGAATTAACAACAGGTTACATACTTTCCACAGCAATGAGCATAATCAGTTATATCACAACTAAGTCATAACAGAAAATAAAGTACATGAGAACATTAGGAACTAATAATTCACATACTGTGGCATTCTTTACCTCAATGATTATTAACAAACAAAAAGGGGCCCAAAAAAAAATAAAAAAAAAAAAAAAAAAAAAAAAAGATTCACCATAGCCTGAACTTGTAAAGTATAGCCAGCTTTCCTGTATCTGTATGAAAACTATTGGTAGTGGCAGAAAAAGAAAAAGAGAGAGAGAGAGAGAATTGTGTTGCACTCTTCCATCTATGTGGCACAGTGGCAGTCTAGCACATCTAAAACTCCTATAAGGCTATCTCCCACTAGGGGTTTATTTAGGATTTCTCAGCCTCCTGATTGGCTCACGTGAGTAGTAACTGAAATCTATTACTTGCAAACCCCCACTGACCGTCCACCACCCACCCAGGCGCCTGCGCATGTACTTCAATTTATTTCTGCATTGATTCCTTGGCCACCAACGCACTCACAAAATGAAATTGAAACAACGCACTCAGAATTGCGAACGCACACGCACTCAGAAGATGAAATTAAATCACCGAGTTGCCTTTTTGTTTAAATACCTTGCCTACCTCGCTCAATCGACACCGATGGGCTACTCCATCTCCACACAAATCCTCTCTGCATCCAAATAGGCACAAGCCAAGTCCACTGAGCCTCCTTACGCCACAGCTATACGACCCGCTTCCGTGCTCGCCGGAGCACCACCCACAGGCCGGCGACTGCCGAGGCCGTCGAGCCCTGCTCGATGTCCGGCGCATCACCGAAAAACAATGCGCTCGCCGGAGCACCACCCACACGTCAGCGACTGCTGAGGCCGTCGGCCCTGCTCGCTGTCCGGCGCGGCGACGCATATCGCCGACGCCTTGCTGATTTGCCTGCCCTCTGCTATCTCTCTGTTTCTTCCTGGATTGCTCTCTCTCTCTCTCTCTCTCAAGGACGCAGCAGCCAGGAAAATGAACGGAGCGCACCACGTCACTTGAGCCAATGGGAGCACACCACGTTACCTTGCTGGACCCGCCTGCAAGAGACATCAGCTGCCCTTTCCATCTGCTATGAACCACGACGAGGGAGGGGAGTACACTAGATTGGTCAGAGAGACCGGGTGGGGTGGGGAGGAAAATAGAAACACTGTATGGCATTTTTTTTTTTTTTTTTTTTTTTTTTTTTTTTTTTTTGCGATGAGTATGGCATGTATTCTGAGCTCACAGATTACAAATATTCCTGTTAGGATGGATATGGTCATATTATTCACAAATTAAATTGTTCATTGACTTTATATCATTATAGGAATATCTCATTCATATCTTTTCTCCATTGACCTCTAAATATGTAACCTAAACTAAGGCATATAAGCATTTTATTTTTGCAGTGTGTGGTGGTGCAGGCCCCAGCCACTAAAATAGTATAATGTTGTTCCATCTGTCATTCCATGCATCTGAGAATGTAAGTATATGCATGAAGTTTTATGACCATGTTCGTGTTTTTTTTTTGAATTTGATTTCTATGCAATTAAATAAAATTCAACTGGATACCAACCTGCAACGCGGGGAATTCCCCTAGTTATGTTAAATAAATAAATCCAAAAAGAATAATAAAGTGATTAAAGCGAAAGAAACCACAAACATCAAGGATCCAATTTCACAAAAATAAGGAACTATTGGCACCTGCGATACCGAATATTACAGCAAACAAACTCGAGGAGGCGGACAATGGTGCCCTTGCGGAGGTGAGTTTTCTCGACTAGATGGTTGAGGCGGGGATGTAGCGTAGCATTCTGTGTATGCACACCATCGGAGAGGATCAAATGGTACTTCAAAAGAGCTTTTAGCTTTGATTTCAACAGTGAGACACCAACCACCTGCATCACAGGATGCTGCAACATCGCCACCACCCCACTTCTCAAAAGCTGTTTCAAGCCTTGACCGATAGGATGGGCTCTAAAGTTCTGTTTGGAAGAACTAGTCACTAACTGAGCATCCAATTCCTCATGCTTGTATACCAAGTAGCTAGGTCGGTATGTTTTGGGATCCCCAACTTTCAAGGAAGTTCGCAGCACTTGAACATGTTCAGAGTCAATTGACCTGCAATTCAAAGATAAAATACGAAAAGGTAAATAACAAATAATGGTGAGTTCATTGGATTCAAGTTTTAAAGTACTCAATAAAGAAATTAGCGAAGTTACGTATTATATCCTTCAATGGTGCTGTTATTTAGCTCAAGCATTAGCGATGGGTAGAGAAGAACCAAAGAATTAGGGGAAACGGCCATGAAATCATTAGCATCACATCTCCAAAATCACCTCCACCAACATGAATATTATGATAGCGCAAGAAGGACAGCTAACCAGAAATTGAGTATGCAACTAAATCAAGTACTGAAAGTAATAGTTGAATCCATCAGATCAGATAAATAAAAAGAGCAAAGTTGTTCTAGAAATCAAGTAACTTAGCTTGCATTTTATTACTATATATAAAAATTGTTGTGCACAAGACATAATAATGTAAGTTGTCTACAAGCTTAATACACCCCTCAAGACAAGGTCATCAATGATTTGAATGAGTTGCAGCTGCATCCCCTGCACCACCCAGCACTAATATGGAAAATTATTATGGAAACCAAAGAGATATCATGAGCTAGTCAACAGGAAACATGAAACCAACACTACATAGCCAACACTAACAACATGACCCAGGTTAGAGAAATTTACTCCCTGCAAATTAGTGCATATCTACAAGTGAAACAGATAGCCCACCATCTACAATCAACTGTTACCGCAGAGATGGATGACAGAACCAGAGTGTGCCTTTTTCCCCCACTATGGTATACCCAAATTTCATTACCAAGGCAACGAAATTACAAAGTTCACAAGTTCAGAGTTGAAACAAGCACCGGAGTATTCCTGCACGATACATACACAAAGACCAAGTGATTACTGTGTATGTATCGTCATATTCTCATTTTAACTAGGGCGTACTGTAACTGCAAGGAACCGCAAACCCTCCCCACCCAACTCCTTGCCCAACAGCAAAACACCCAAAACCACCGCATGATAATTGGTAAACATCGATCCCCTGCCCCTCCAAATTAATGGGGGAAATTAATTGGCGGCAGTCCGAACTCAATATCAAATTCATCCCGCGAAAACTGATCCGAGCAGGTGGGATTGGGAAGCGACGCGCACCTCCAACCCTTGATACTTGTTCTGATGTCGAAGTCGAGGAGGCGCAGCACGGCGCCGCAACCAAGCGGAGCAGCCCGGACGGCTGCCGAGGCGGTTTCGTCGAGGCGCAGATGACCGGCGATGAGGTGGGCGCCGTCGGAGAGCACCGCATGGTAGAATCCTAGTTTCGGCCGGTTTGGGCACGAGCACATACGCACCTCCACAGCCTGCAGCACCAGCGGCATCTCCCGCGCCACCGCGCCCTCCCCAGATGGCCGCCACCATCCCGGACGATAGTTCCACCTCCATGGCTCAGTGGCTCACCCGGTCCTTCTGGAAGCGCGGGCGGTTGCTAGCGAGGGCGTGGGGAAGCGGTTGCAAGCGAGGGCGGTGAAGGGTTAAAAACCCTATTTGAACAGGGGCGGCGGGGAGGGCGGAGAGAATTAGAGCGGAGCCGAACCGAGGCGGTGGGGTTTTCACTGGCCTAGAGAAAAGGTATCAGTAAAAATTGAAAAACTGTAACTATAATAACAATGTTAATAGTTATCGACAGTTGGGACACGAATTGAGTGAATAAAAAATTATATAAAAATATTCATATGCACTTCAAAATCATCAGCTCAAAATCCAGGAATCAAATTGGCAGATCAAAACATGCAAAGCTCACAAGCGATCACATTCTCTTGAACATCACGAAATAACAGTCCATCACCCAAGAGCGGAAGATCACATTCAACATCACAAAATACAGAGTCATCACATTGGCATTCACACTCACATTCAGAGTCACATTGACATTCGCAGTCAGAGCAGATGATTCACAGATAAACCTGCTGGGTTAAATAAGATCCATTACTATTCCATCAGATAACGCAGTTGCCACAGAAGAACAGACACAGAAATCACCAACATCTAAATCTACCTACAGAGACCCCAACACCATCAACACATGAGAGAAGCCTGCAAGCAACGCAGCGGCTGCCGAGCAGCCTAGGACGAGGTGAACTTGGTGACGGCCTTGGTGCCCTCAGAGACAGCGTGCTTGGCGAGCTCCCCAGGGAGGACGAGGCGGACGGAGGTCTGGATCTCGCGGGAGGTGATGGTGGGCTTCTTGTTGTAGCGCGCGAGCTTGGCGGCCTCACCGGCGAGCTTCTCAAAGATGTCGTTGATGAAGGAGTTCATGATGGACATGGCCTTGGAGGAGATGCCGATGTCCGGGTGCACCTGCTTCAGCACCTTGAAGATGTAGATCTTGTACGTCTCCACGCTCTTCTTGCCCTTCTTCCTGCCCCTCTTGCCCTCGCCCTCCTTGCCGGCGCTCGACTTGCCGGCGGGGAGACGCTTCTCCGCCTTGGGCTTCTTCCCGGCGGGCGCCTTCTCGGCAGCCGGCTCCTCCTCCGCCGGCTTCTTCGCCGCGGGCTTCTTCTCGGCCTTGGGCGCCATCGATGCGGTGCGGTGTGAGCTGGGAGAGGGAGATCGGTTGGGGAAGAAATGCGAGGAGATGTGTTCGCTGTTGTTGGATGGGAGAGGAGGCGGGGGCGGTGCGGTAATTATAGGACAGGAGAGGTGAGCGCTGATTGGTGGAGGGGCAGGTGCCGCGGATCACCGGCTTCAAGCGGACGTGGGCCGTTCGTGCTTCTTCCAACGGACGGTCGCGATGCGCTTTTCACGCGGATCCCTGACGTGGCGGAGAGACGGAGGGAAATGAAATGCTTTTCGATTTTCGTCGCCCGCGCGCCGTTGCCGAAACCGAAAATTCGAAAGAATTCGTGCTGCTGCTGCCTGCTGGCTAGCGACGCGCCCACGCCGCGCAGCGCTGGTGACCCTTTTTTTTTCCCTGCTTACGTAGTACTCCCTCCATCCCAAATTATATGTCGTTTGACTTTTTTAATAACAAGTTTGACCACTCATTTTATTTAAAAATTTATGCAAAATATCACTTCTCTTGCTGTGGCTTTCTTTATTAATAAAAGTTCTTAAAGAATGACTTAAATTTGATTATATTTACGCAAATTTTTTGAATAAGACGAATAGTCAAACTTGGAGCCAAAAAAAGTCAAACGATTTATAATTTGGGATGAAGGGAGTACTTGAGATATGGAATTGTTCTGTGTTTTATATCCAAAGTTTGAATATCTAAACTATTCCTCGTCACGTCAATTTTTTTGCTCAAAGCATCAAGTATAGGTAACGAATATTACTAATTACACAGTTTAATTATACTTTACGAGATAAATCTTTTATGCCTAGTTAGCTCATGGTCGGACAATAATTACCACAACAAATAAAAAAGTGCTATAGTAATAAATTTCAAGTAAACTAAAAACAACCTGTTTCGGGCTCCTTCTGACGATGCACAAAACAACTCACGATTCGGATATCGTCGAACTTTGGAATTGTTGAGCCTGAGATTGTATATTTGACAATGTATGTATAATCATGCAAATATGCAATTATAATAAGGGGCTATTGTTTTCTAGCCTTATTTTGAAGCTCAATTATGATTGCATATTTGCAATTTTACCCTTATTATGATTGGCCCTACTTTTCTGAGTACATTATGATTTTACCTTTGTTTTTTTTCAAAAAAATATTGACACCAACATTGGACAACTTGTTACGTGCATATTGTTCCACGGTTCCACACAACATCCAAACATTGGACAACTTGTTGCATATTGTCATACTATTCCTAACAATTCCAAAGGGGTACAGTCTTGTTGCGGGTCATCTGGCTCCTTAATCTCCGGCGCGCGGTGGCACTCTGTCTCGATCGTGTTGTACTCACCCAAGACGAACAGGAGCTTCACATGGAACAAGGCGATGATGACCGATCTGGGGTAGTCTTGCGCGACGCGCTCGGTGATGACGAGGGTGCGGAGCATGGAACACAATAGCCCCTTTTTGACTTTTAATTGAATTTAAATACCTGGAGTTTCCTCGGAAGACTGGTACACGACAGACTTGCTCCTCCAACAAGATATATGGGGGAAATCATTCCCTTCGGTCATCACAATTTTACAATGGGGCCTCAATAATTATAGATCATAATTGTTGATTATATGAATAACAAAAGGGCATTCTGTTGGAGTGCTGAAAGGGGTAACCTAGCTATGAGTACAGAGATATATGAATTAAACTATCTACAAGTGATGCTATGTGATAATTTGCACATAGGATGATACAAATTGCTGGAGAGTATCGTTGAGCTATTATAAAATTCGCAACTGAGTCCATCCATTCACTTGACAAGCAATGGAGGAAGCCAACAACCTCCCTAAGGCTGTCTCCAACAATAGACCTAAAAAAGAACACCCATATGAGGCATTGAGTCACAAACAGGAGAAGCACGAGAGAATGCAAAAGTCCCCGTCTCCAACAGACGGAACCAATACTACTCCATCGCCAGCCCTATCCCAATCTCCGGCGAGCCCCATCCCAATCTCCGGCGACGGTCCCGGCTGCGACCCACCGTGGATCCACCTCGATGCGCACGGAGCGCAGCTCTCGCGGCGGCGGTGGCACATGGAGCTCCTCCGTCTTCGTCTTCGCCGCGGCGGCGGCGCACGGAGCGCGGCCATCTTCCATGCAGCCGGCCACCGAGCTGCGAGGTCCGACGCGAGATCCGACGAGACCCGTGGCACCATCGCTCCTAGCCCACCGGCGGCGCACTCCTCAAAGGCCCCATGGTGGTGTACTCGTGCTCGCCTGGACGTTCAACCGCGAGCTCGTCCGAATCGATGGCCATGAGGTCGGGTTCGCCGCGCCGCTCCTGCGTCGCCCCGCTGCGGACCCGCCTGGCCACCGCGTCGCCGCTTTCTAGCCCACCACTGCGGCCCTCCCGGATCCAGCGGGTGAAGCAAGCTAGGCCGTGCACCTCCCCACCGCCGCCCCTGCGCCTCCCCATCGCCGCCGGAGCACAGCGCCGCTGCCCTGTGCCTCCGACCGCCGCCAGAGCACTCCGCCGCCGCCTGCGCCTCCCCACCGCCGCCGCCCTGCCGCACCACCGATGAAGCCGCCAGAGCACTCCGGCACCCCGGGTCCGCGTGCGTGCTCTCTCGGCCGGGCACATGCTCCGGGGGCGCGCGAGCACCGCCCTGCCGCGGAGGTCTGCGCGAGCGGGAGTTGAGTGGGCCACCACCCCGGACGATGCGTTGCGAGGAGAGAGGAGATGCAGTTGTGCGTCTCCGTTGGGCTGGCGCGCAAAATGCATTGGGCGTATGAGTAATCTGTTGGAGGACGTTTTGGAAGAAAGACTGTTTCCGACATTTTTTTTAGGTTTGGGTCTCCCTGTTGGAGACAGTCCCTAATCCTCAAGTACTGTTTCAAAAAAGTGAGACCCGACAAAAATAGCTTTATAGTCTACCCATGTTTCGAGTCAGCACAAATATATAGTGTCAAGCATATTCAAGAAAATTCAGATATGAAACAAAGTCATTACAATACTCCTATTATCGACCGTGTGTGCTAGACATAGTCACATCATTAATACTGCATGTCTCTACAATAGTGGATGGCTCTTCCTTTGCTACCCTTGCGTGGAAGTATCCTGGGTGCTTGGGCTGAGGCAGGGCCATGTTCTTACTTCCTATCATTGCAACTACGTCTGATGTGGTAGGCCTATCAATTGCATTCTCTTGCACACATAACAGTGCAATATTGATGCACCTCATCATCTCCGGTGTACAACCATCCGTAGCCAATGATATTTCCACAAGTTCAGGCCATCTTTGCTCTTTCCATAGCTGCCATGCCTACAGGAATTTTCATTGCCGAATATGTAACTACATAAGTTATAATACAACCAAAAATATTATGTGTGTGTGTGTGCGCGCGTGCGTGCGTGCGTGCGTGTGTGTGAACATGAACTAGACTCACGTATCCAAGTAGGTTTAGGAAGTCTCCATGGTAATGAAAACCTGAATTTCTTTCTCCAGTGATAATCTCAAGAATTAGCACACCAAAGCTAAATACATCAGATTTTGCAGAGAAAAGGCCTTCAGAAGCATACTCTGGAGCCATGTAACCACTGCAAAGAGCACGCATGTAATTAATACAACACAAGAGAAACAATTTTCGAACTAGAGTTGTTATATTTTGTTAGCAAATAACATCATTAGAATGGAGCTGAAAAGAGCTTACAATGTCCCAACAACCCTTTCTGTGTTTCCTTCATTATCATTTGAGCTAAACATTCTTGCCATCCCAAAATCTGAAATCTTAGGATTCATTTCGTAGTCCAAGAGAATATTGCTTGCTTTGACATCTCTATGTATAACCCGTAACCGAGAGTGTTTATGCAAATACAAAAGTCCTTGTGCAATCCCTTCGATTATCACAAGTCGTTTATCCCAATTTAGTAAGGTTTTTCTTTTTTCATCTGCAATCAATTAAACATAAACTCAATAGAGAAAACAACTATAGAGTTTAGAAACAGTGCATAGAACAAAGAACAGGTTGCCCAATTGTTAAAATAGTTGTACCGAATATGAAGAAATCTAAGCTTTTATTCTTCAAATATTCGTAGACCAACATTTTTTCCTCCCCATGGGAGCAATATCCCAACAACCTAACCAAATTTCTGTGCTGGAGTTTTGCTATGAGTTGGACTTCATTTCTGAACTCTGTGAAACCTTGCCCAGAATGCGATGAAAGTCTTTTAACTGCTATCTCCAACCCATCAGAAAGCCGGCCCTATGGAAAAAAAATTCTCTTTAAACTCGTGTCAATGGAAACTACGATGCACAAGATCATCAATCTTCTATCATGCATAATCTTACTTTTCTCTATTTGTGTGCATTCGTGCATATTTTCTAGAGACATTAAAAATAATCAACCAAGGCCAACTACCTTGTAAACGGGACCGAATCCGCCTTGCCCAAGTTTATTTTCTATTGAGAAGTCATTTGTAGCATCCAAAACTCGTGAATAATTGAAAAATATGAAATCTGGATTGTTCCCTTCCGTTATCCATACTAACTCTTCAGCTCGGTGCACGTCTTATTTGATATACTCTTTACTCTTTGTTTGCCCGCATAAGAAGTTGATGTAGTCCATTCATCACAAACTACCAACAAAAATGTCATAAATAGTTGACTCAAGACGTATTAAGTAGCACAAAATTCCATATCTAACCTTTGTTGAGGCTTCTAAACATGATTGGTCCAAAGGAAAAGATGATGCACAAAGTAACTCCAAGTAGAGAAGAAACAACAACCAAGATCCAAACATTACTTTTAGTTTTAGGCCCCGACATGATGAGAAGCCATGTATGTCGTGAGATGGCATTTTTCTAGTGTATCGGAAGTACAAGCAAACATCTGAAATACTTGCCCCGAAGTTTAAATTATTATGTTTTGTTCAATGAATTCAACAAAACAAACACACATTTCAGGATGACCGGTCGATTTGTGCTACTTTGTCTTTAGTTGAGTACATATATTAATAGAAAAGAATTATAACTTATAATTTTGTATGGTTGAGAAGTTGCTTAGTTACTTACCTGTCTTAGCTATGTGTTTTTCACATGGAATTGATTGATGGCCACAGTTCAAGTGGTTGCCTTCATAGCTGAAATGAAATAGAACATTGCGCTTATATTGAATAAATTCATAGTTAACACATTCCGCAATCTACCGCATTGAAGATTTGACATACTTGTCTTGAGCAACTGCGGCAAAGCAGCTTGTTTTGGTATTTCACCACTAAGATTTTTGTTATCCGCTAGACTTCGGAAAGCAAAAGTGAGTAAAATATATAATATTTAGAACAAGCTAATTAATTTAGTCCCAAAACATAATATATTTAAAAACTAGAGGGGTATGATATATGATGGTGGACCAATCATTGACATGTTTGAACAAATAAAATAGCAGTAAGTATAAAAAAGTTGAATCGATGACACATATAAAGTCTATTGGTTTTATGAGCATGGAAAGCCAACTTACATATTAACGAGTGATGAAAGATTTGAGAGAGACATTGGGATTGTCCCTACCAATCCATTTTCGCTTAGATCCCTATTCAGGTTATCAAATTGTTAGACATATTAACCAACCTTGATAACATGTAGTATGGGTTGACTTACAGGTTTTGAAGTTTTAGGAGTTGACCAAGGGAGTTAGGTATGGAGCCATTAAAATAATTTCTTCCTAGATTCAAAGTTATCAAACTTGATAGGTTCCCCGGCTCCTCGGGAATGATACCACCAATGCTATTCCCATCTAATAACCTAAATCAAGAATATGGAAAAATTTTAGAAAAATATTTCCATCAATGGTATAGAAGTAAGCTTATGTATAACTGGCCCTCATTTAAGAGGAGAGCTTACAACTGTTGTAAAGTTGTTATCTTTGCAATGCTTGGAGACAAGATTCCATCAAAGTCTAGTGAGGTCAAAGCTCTGTGGACACAAAAATGAGAAATGAGAGAAAATATGAGAAGAGAGAAGTGCATGGGTAGAACAACATTATAAATTTGTAATGGAAGAAGAATGAAAGCCTTAAATCAATTATGTGATATTCAAACGAAAACTCTTCCCTTGTGATGAACAGTTAGTACTTAGTAACAATCTCTTTGGGCATAGTTTATTGTTCTAGATAAAAAAAACTATTAGATATTTATAAAATTAGATTAGGGCAATTAACAAAAGCATAAGTTGGTGCTTAAACTGGCTTAGGTTGCATTAGCACTTTGGTTTAGGTGTTAGCCTAGAGTTTAGTGAAGTTTACTTACATCTCTTTGATATGGCTGCTTTTGTGCACTATGGTTGTGCATTCTAGGGCTTATAAGTCATCACTCTAGCCATATTTGTAGAGTGGCCTCAGGTTGTGTACGAGGGCGGAGATGGCCACGAAGTGAAGACAATGGGGAGTGGTCTAGGAAAGGCTTGGTGGAGACCCACTTTATGTGTGGGAAGGTCCTTGAGCTATCCATGAAGTTACCCAACCTAGAAATTGGCCCTTGTGAGGGTATCCTTGCGATGGGCTCTAACAAGGACGACTGAAAAAGTGTGTGCTCCTACCTTAGTTAAAAAGACAACGAGTGGGAATTTGCATTCTTTTAACTCTTTGCACTTATATTCTTGTATTCCTTCATATCTTTTACCTTCTTAGTCTAGTTTGCTAGATTAGTTGATAGGATGGAACCTAAGGTGTAATTCTTTCTTTTTTTTGCATTAACACTTGGAGAAACCTTGCTCACATATAGGTAGAATTTGTGTAGTTTTTTATAAGTGGATTTTAGCCTTAGGTTTTAAGTGACCTAATTACCACCCCCCTAGGCATCATCGTCCCTTTACCAAGCTCATCTAGATTGACATCTCTTTTGTTCATGGAAAGGCGTCTTTTGGATAAGTCCAAGTGTTGCATGTATGTTGTGATCCTCTCACCAATCTACAAGTATTGTGATCTAAGGCTTGCATGTATGTTGATTACTGAGTTTAAGTTTAGTCCTACATCCATGACCCTCCTCCTTTGACTTGAACGGGTATTAAACATGTAAATGTGTTGTATACACATTGACTTATATTGCAAGTTGTTCATTGATCTAAGGGGTACAAGTTCTCTAATTCTCTGCAAAAACAAAGGACGAATTTCCCCTATTGATTAGACTTGTATATATAGGTAATAAAAACAACAAGTTTTTACATAGAGGGAAAAAAAAGAAAAATGAAGAAATTACACACATCCTACTAACCATTGAGGTTTCTCTATTTGTACGTGCATTCAAGCCCTAATATGGGTTTTGGTGGTAATGACCACACAAGTAGGGGACTAACGAGATTTATCAAGATGACAAGGAGGTCAAACAAAAATGAGGATAACATATATAATGGTGGATCCCCCAATTACAAAAGGATGCATTATTCGACTCAAAGGTTTCTATAATTCATTTTTATTTTGAAATTGAGTTTAGGAAAAGATGTACTACAAAGGGGGATGTAATGCAAGACCTTCAACATGCAACTAACTACTAAAATTCCACCAAACATCCTCTTTTACCTTGCTTAGTTAGCATGTGAAATAGTTTTCAATTTAGAGTTGATAGACCACAATACTGTTGTGACTTAAAATCTGACTGTTGGGAAAAGGGGGTATTTCTTTCACCTCCCTTGTTCCCCAATGGTCACCCACGATGAAAGCCCTTGTTTGGTTTTGTCTAATCGGTGAAACCTAGTTTGCTAACCTTTGCTCTAAGTGAATCATGAGATAGGTGCAAAAACCAAGATGAAGCTAGAACATGGAGAAAAACAAAACCATGGAGATCAAGGCAAAGGTATAACTTGATAGGGTTTTGTTTTTCACTCAAGACACAAGTGGGTGTTAGTGATTAAGGATTGATAGCCATACTATTCAGAGGGGCGAAACTTGTTGTGAAACGTAGTTATCAAAGTGTCACTAGATGATCTAACTCATTCATATGCATCTAGATTCTAGTGAGTGACTAACACCCTTGGAAAATGCTTTGAAAATTCTGACACACATGCACATTGGTGATACACATGGTGGTTGACACTCTGGAGTAAGGGTGAAGTGTTTGGAGGTGAAAAGGGAATAAGAGAAGGATCGGACGCTGGCTCGACACATCCGGTCATCATCCCTTGCCAGGGGCACATCTAGTGCACTACACCTAACGTGTCCGATCATTGTGAAATCCTCTCTTATCATTTTTGTACATGATCGGATCAAAGCCCTTGTTTGGTTTTGGATAATTGATGAAACCACTATATGCTAATCCTTTTGCTCTAAGTGTGCTTATGAGATAGGATAACATATGGTGTGGAGCATGGTGGCATTGGTGATGGCCATAAGATCATGGACATGGACATGGACATGGTGGACTTGGTGCCATGATCAAGCATTCAAGATCAAGGAGAAAGAAAGAGAAAAACAAAAAGACCCAAGGAGATAAAGGCAAAGGTATATCTTGATAGAGCCTTTTGGTTTAGTGATAAAGACACTAAGTGTGATCACATTTAGGATTGATAGACGTACTATGAAGAGGGGAGAAATTCATTTTTTGGAATTTAGTTATCAAAGTGCTACTAGATGATCTAACTCATTCATATGCATTTATATTCTAGCATATGACTATCATCCTTGCTAAATGCTTTGGAAAATGCTAACACACGCTGCAGAATGGTAAGACACTTTGTGGTTAGATTGTTGGAAGCAAGGGTGTTGAGAAAAGTGGTTAATGAGTTATTGTTCGTGCATCAGATGCTACCCCTTGGTGCGTCTCATGACTAACCCTAGCAGGCTTGTTGTGCAGCATGCATCGGACGCTGGCTATGTGTCCAATGCAAGCGTCAACTTTCTATATCTTTGCTAGAAGTGCCACATTGGACATGCTCGGTCTGAGTGTCGATGTCATTAGACACATCCGATGTGGGCTTTAAAAAGTGTGTGAGACTCGTCTGTTTTGATGAACTCAAGGAGGCACATTGATGCATGCGATGTGGCATCATTAGACGCGTCTGATGTGGTTTTAGGGGTTCTAGAACCTTATTGGACTTCCATCGAATGCATACATGCTCCTGATGCTGTGTCAGTGCGTCCGGTGCGAGCCTACACGAGCGATGTTCAGACCATTGTTGCAACTGACGCGTCTGGTGTGACCATCTATGTGTATGCAACATTAACCTTGCGCGTGCATTGAACTAGCCATTGGTATCCCGTAGTTGTGTTCGAACGCGGCTAACACGCAGCAACCATTGGCGCATCGGACATTGTCGTTACATCCAATGTGTGCGTCCAACGTGCATGCGGTTTTTTCAGAGAACAGGGCAACAACTCTCTGAGCGTGGGATCCTTTATATAAGCATGGTGTGGCCAGCTTGTGCTCACTCCATTGGCCATTTTCATTGACATTTCCACCTTGTGAACTAAGCCACTCCTATCTCACTTATCCGGCTTGCTTGTTGCAGGGTCCTTGGTGATTTGAGTTTCGCTACGGATTTTTCTTGTTACTCTCAAAGTTTGCCAACTCATACACGGTTTGGAGCAGCGGGAGGTGTTGAGCTCGAGTTGGTTCTTGTTCAAGGCCACTGGTGGAGTTAAGAGTAGTGTTTGTCTCTGGCTCCAGTCGGTGGATTGTGAGGGGTTCTTGAGGCTTCCTCATGGGAGATCACGAATTGGCTACTCTAGTGGATTTTCTGTGGCTTGTGGATCACCATCTTGTGTTGGTTGTGTGGCACCCGGTAGTGGGTTTGGCGTGTGAAACCAATTAGCACGTGAACCTCCAAGTGGGTGAATCGCCACAACGAGGACTGGCTTGCTGGCAAGCAAGTGAACCTTGGTAAAAATCATTTGTGTTATTCTCTTGCCCAGGATTTCACGGGTATCTTATATTGTGATTGACTGGTTCATCTCCTCTACACCGGCGGTATAAAAATCACCATCCCAGTTGCCTTGCATTGCTTATCTAGTTCGTTGACCTAGCTCTTGAGTGTAGTTGTTTTGAGAGCTAGTTTACTTCTTACAAAGTAGTGGTTAGTGAGGCTTTTTAGTTAGTCTTTGAGAGCTCACTAACTTAGTGGTAGTGGCTTAGCCTTGTGTGTGCTTTAGAAATCATAGCAATAATAGAATTGTGGATAGGAGGCTTGCAATCCTAGTTGAGCAACACAAAATTTGCTTCGCCTCATATTTGTCTGACTACTTGACCTTTCACATAACCATTTGCATCTTAGAACTACTAGAGCACTCCTCTCTCTCCTCCATTGAAGACTCCCAAGCTTCCAAGCACTAGCTCTCCCCCATGATTCAATTGCAAATCTTTGAGAGATTGAGTCTCCAAACTTCATTAGAGAGTTGCTCCAACTGTTCTTCATCACCTAAAGCACTTGGTTTGCATTCAAGCCGGTGGATTGCATTCATTACTCTTGGAGATTGCTCCTAGCCAACAAGCACGTCGCCCATGGAGAGCTTGCCAACTTATGTGGCAGTCCCGAGAGGTTTGTAATCACCCTAATCATGTAGTGAAATCACGTGTCATCTCAAGAGTTCACTCTCTTGACTTGAGAACGAGAATAGGGTTCTGCGAAACCCAAGCCTTAGTGGCTTCGTAAACAATATGAACTTAGGCAACCTTAGTGGCAAGCTGAACCACAAGATAAATTGGTGTGTTCTTGTCATTTGCATTGCCATATTTGTGTTTGTGGTGATTTCTAGGGTTTTATCCTAATCTACTCATGTGTGCACTTTCTCCAACATATAAGTGGTGAAACTTACTCGATCTAGCAGTGCCGCTAGGCAGCAATGCTCAAAGCAGCACTGCTGCGCTGGAATTTGATTTCCGTTTGAGTTGAAATTTTGTAGGCCTATTCAATCCCTCTTCTATGCCTCCCTCCAATTCTACACTATCTTAACGGGCAAGAATGCAAATTTGATTAAGAATTGAGCCTAGCTCAACCGATTGTGTGGGAAGTTTGATCATGCACCCAACCACCTAGGTCCAAGTCCTCTCTTGACTTTGAATTTGGGTGCCTATATTTTCTCTTCTCAATGAAAAATTCCTCCTATTTTGAATCACATTTTTTTTTTGAAAATGTGATTTGTTTAGACCTAACTGACTTGGGGGCAGGGATGGCAGTTCACAGTTCAGACAGTGAGTTATGAAATAGTATAAGCTTACATTTCGATAACGTTGTCTTGATCACAAGTAACGTAAGACCAATTGCAAGGGGTCATTTGGTTATCCTTCCAGTCGTTTAGGACACCACCGTTGAGCTGCGTCTTCATTTCAAGCAACGCTGTAACTATGGATAAAACAAAGTTTATTTGCGGCTTGTGAGATATATGCAAGGGAGCAAAAAATAGTTTTGAAAAAAAGAAGCCAAAATGGTGAAATGCTTCTGATTGACAGAAAACTACCAATCCTCGATAGATGTGGTTTTATCTACCTCGAAAGAAATATAGTAATCAAGCGAAGGGACTGCACAATTGATATGTACCATTCTTGCTACAGAATCTATCCTATGAATTTTTTCTGGAATTTAACTTGAAACATTTGATCTTGTCACTTGTACAAAATAAATGGACCCATCATTTACCGATAGACACTTCAGTGCTCAGACTTCAGACAAATTCACAATTTAAGTATGTTTGTTGATTAGTACTATATCTGATGCGGCAAAAGAGAGATAAGTCATTGAAGACCTTACCTTGGTAGTCGGACGTAGCAAAAGATTGTAAGAAGCTCAATAAGACTAAACCGAAAGCCAATAGCTTCATGTGTGCTTTGCTTTTCAGAAATAGAAGCTGTCAGTGTACTCTGAACTTGTTTGCTTGATAGAGGAAGCAATTCAGTAAACCAATCAGAAAACAAAGAAGAAGGTGATCAATACTTACCAATAGGGGACATGCATGCATCTGTAAAGGCGCTTCTATCTTCTTATTACAGCTCTCTCACTAAGGCTTCAGTTTTCTTACAGAATGGAAGAGAACTGAGGGAAGAGAGAATGAGAGATGTGCACAGAGGTTGCTCCTTCTGTCTATATATAGCTGTCGCTATGGATACGTGTCAGTCAAACTTTGTTAAATTTAACTAAATCTATACAAAAATATTAACAACATTTATATCTTCAAATAAATTTATTATAAAAAATATTTAATTTAATAATATATCTAATAATACTAATCAAATATCATAACATTAATAATTTTTTAATATGTATATTTGGTTAAATTGAGTAAATTTTTATTTCTCGGGATTAAAAAGGGATGCGAGAGAGTACTCTACAAGATTTACTGTTGTCTTTAGCCATGCGAGAGAATCTTTAAGAGGGTGTTTAGTCGGTGAAATATTTTGAGTTTGGCTACCGTAGTATTTTTCGTTTGTTTTTTTTAGTAATTGTTGTCCTATTATGAGTTAACTAGGTTCAAAAGATTCGCTCTCACAAAGTACATTCAAACTGTGCAATTAGTTACTTTATTTACCTGCATTTGATGCTCCATGCATGAGGCAAAAGATTTGATTTGACACGCATCTTGTAGCACTTTTTGGGTTTACTTTTTTGAACTAAAGAGGGCCTAAGTTGAATCGGTAAAACTGTTTAGAGTCACGGTTACTTCAGACCATTTAATTTTTATCCGGTCCACTAGACAACGATTGCATTGAATTGCAAATTGGAATTGCAAATTGTTCTAGTTCTGTCAGTTTCATTTTCATATGCTAGTTGGCAATAGATAACTACCCCCTCCATTCCATTGATTTTGTCACCCCGGATTTCGTGCTATCTTTTTTTTCGATGATTCGTCTTATTTAAATTTTTGCACAATTATAATTTATTTTTTATGACTTATTTTATCAATAAATATACTTAAATATTAATTAATTTATTTTATTATTTATATAAATATTTTAAATAAGACAGATGGTCAAAACATGAAGTTCAAAAGTCAAAAACGTCAAACTCTATGGGACGGAGGAAGTACTGCATTTAGGCTGTGTAGTTCTTTGCCAAACTTTGGCAAGTGATTAATAAATGCACCGTAACATTTTTCGTTTGTTTGTGGTATTTGTTGTCCTATCATAGACTAACTATACTTAAAAAGATTCATCGCGTAAGTAAAGTATATCCAAACTATGTAGTTAGTTATTTTGTTTACATATATTTGATGCTCCATGCATGAGCCAAAAGATTTGATGTGACGGGAAATCTTTAGACACTTTCCAAAATTTGGAGCAACTAAACACAACCTTAATTGCAAATTGGTTTGTACATACTCCCTTTTGTCATTTTAGAACCAGGGAGCATATATATGTAATGACTCGATCTAGGGAGGAAAAATGACAGTACATATCTAGGTTTTGGTGTGTGACGTGATTCTTAATTCGTTGGGTTGACGATTCTGTAGATGGTGTAGTAGGAATTTCAGTGGACAGCCAGCTGGCCGTGAAATCGGCCCAACGCAACCCTAATCTAGAGAAGCAGGCGCGACGAGTCATGCTGAACAAGTGGGAGGGGCGACCGGACCACGCGGTGACCAACAGACACGCTCGCCATCAGATTCCACGAGAAGTTATGTGGGGGGTGTCCTGTGCAATGTTCCCCATGATTGGCCGAATCTTGTCGGCACAGGAGGACGAGCAAGGTTCGCTCGAGCCTTAGCCGGTAGTGCGTGTCGTCTTAGTCGCACAATAGTGTGCTTTGCTAGTACAACCCCTAAGCTCCACCGTTCAAGCCGGTGACTTTTAAAAGTGTTTGTCCTGTGTGGCCAATGGCTTCTCGCCGCTTGGCCATCTGGTAAGTATAACCTTATTTTATCTTTTAATGCAATATGTGCAAGTTTAAAAAAAAAAGAAAAAAGTCTACATCACCCCCTCAACTATGGGTGGTAGACTACATAACCCCAAACTATGAAACGGTCTATATCACCCCCCGAACTTTCGAAAACCGATCAAATTACCCCCTAAAGCAATTTTGAAAAATCATAGTAAATCACAGAAAAATCGTAAAATGAAAAATCAAATTGTGTTAGACTCCGAATGAGTAGATCTACACAATGAATATATAATATGGTATGCTTTAGTATATTTTTTACAGCTACGAGGAAAAACAGAAATTTAAAGCTGCAGCAAAAAAATGAACTAAAGCATAACATATTATATGTTCATTGTGAAGATCTACTCATTCGAGTCTAACACAATTTTATTTTTCATTTTACGATTTTTCTGTGATTTACTATGATTTTTCAAAACTGATTTAGGGGTAATTTGACCGGTTTTCGAAAAGTTCGCGGGGTGATATAACCGTTTCATAGGTTGGGGTGTTATGTAGTCTACCACCCATAGTTAAGGGGGTGATGTAGACTTTTTCCAAAAAAAAAAATCGGTGGATAGAAAAGGAGTGTAGAATTTTCTGTACTAGACGGGAAGTGGAAGAGGCCACGCTCGCCGGTCCAGCTGTTCTGAAGTCTGAATCAACACGGTAGAATGTAGACTTTTGACCGCGGAGCTTGACAGGACACAGGAGGACGGTGACCTTGGAGGCTCGGAGGTACGACCGTGAACCCGTCCGGGAAAACATCGTAGGCAGCACTGCAAAGGCGGGAGAAAGCGCGGTAAAGGAAGGAATCTTGACGATCAGAATGTATAGAGGAGATAAATAGAGAAATATGAGTGCGGATAGCCTTAGGCCTTTGGGGTTTCAACGGACTCGGCCACCTGAAAATATCCCGGGCCATTTGTTCTTGTTTTGGGCCTGTGTGGCGTATATGTGTTATACTAGTAAGTGCCCGTGCGTTGCAACGGTATAATGTTTAGTTGATTATATGAATTGATGAATTGATTCGATAAAAACAATTCATTCAAACTTGTGGTGGTCCTTTCACCAATGTCTTCCTCAAAAATATCTCTTTTTTTATATATAAGAGAATTTAATTTTACAGTTCCTCCCGTTAATCTATTTTTAGCCAGTTCCTCTCCCTTAACTATAATGGGTAGTTTAGTACTTTTGCTAACAATACAGCTTCTCAACTCATCCCAAGTCCCAACTCGCCGCGTCGATGTCGATCTGCCTCGATTGATTACCGATGGATTGAGTTGTTCGTCACATGCACTGCCGGACCTCGATCTTCCTCGACGCGACTAACTGTAGCTAGGCAAGACTCCATCCGGCGTGTAACATGCTGCGGTCCACCGGCGACCGTCGTCGTCATCGCGGGTGGCGGCATCACCGGCGCCCTCCTCGCATGGCCGGCCGAAGGAGTACACCTTGACATGCATGGCCGGCGACCCATGCTCTTGTCCATGGATACATCGGTGCTGCATGCAGGAAGGAGTGACTCCCCCGACGCCGCATCTCTCGTGGCCGCCGCTTCTCTCTGGAGTGCTTGGCTAGCCACGCGGCTCGATCGCCGGTTGGGTCGTCGGCTAGAAAAATCACATTACGATTTTGCCCTTTCTCGATTTTGGTTCCGGAGTTCCTACCACATAGTTCCACTATTTCTCTAGCCATCGGATCAAGGGGTATGAACGGCCCAGGTTTTCTCCAAGCACTGTAAAAAATCTATTTATATAAAATCAAACACATCACCTTGTCTATATAAAAACATGAAAGACAACCCTTTGAATTTAGAGCAAGTCTAGCTTTGTTATTATCAAATACAAAGACACTCCTGCACGACTTTAAATGTAAACCGAGAAGTTTTTGCAATTAAACTTGGTCATGGTAACCATGTGCAAAGATAATACAATGTGATGAAGTAACAAGGTGACTAAATAAATAGCACTTTGCAATTGCTTCGTCATGTTCAGCTTGTTCACATTGGGCATGTCAGTGAGTTGTTGGCTGTGGCTACCGAAGAAGGTACCTGAAACCCCTCAATCAGGAGCTTCATTGGATAAATCTTGGAATTCAGCATCTCTGTGAGTTGTTACACACCCATCAGCACTACACCCCAGCCCTGTATTAAAAGCAAATCAAATAATAGCAAGAAAGCACATGACACATGCTTGTTGATGGCTTAGAGCATCTCCAACAGTTTTGCAAACAGGTTTTGCATTCTTGAAATTTGCCAAATACATGAAAAAGTGGCCTCCAACAGTTTTGCATTTTGGATTGGCATTTCAGGCAACTTGCATTTAGGAGGTGAAGTTTTGCATATATGCGAGTCCGCGTGCGACTTGGCAAACGCGGTCCGTGGGCTTCTCGCGCTAGCTTGGGTTGCCCGTTCGCTCCTTCCACGCGCGCAGCCAAGACCAAACCGGCCCTGGGCGCTGCCGTGGCCATGCCGACGTTCGACACCGCCTCGGCCATCGTGAGCGCCAAGTCGTCCACCGGGCGCCACCTGCTGCACATCGAGGCCTAGTCAGCCGCGGAGGCTTACCGAGGACAGCCAACGTACATGTCTGCACCTTTCAGTATCGGGGGTCGTGACCAGTGCATCTGCTACTTGCCTTATGGCGTACCCGGTGAACAAGGAGATCATGTGAATAGCATCATCAAGTTCCATGCTTTTGGGTCTTTATTGGTTTCAGTTTGTGAATAGCATCATCAAGTCAAGCGCGCGAAGAAAAGAGACTGGCGGCGCGCTGGAGTCAAGCGCGCGAAGAAAAGACGCGAGTGCCGCGCGCGGAAAAAAAATTTCACGGCAATTTGAGTTGAGGTGGGTCCACAATTTGGTAAATGGCGAGTCGATTTTGCATAACTGTTGGAGATGACTATTTTTTCTACTTTGCATTTCGTTTTGGGAGTTGGCAAACTACAACAAATGGCAAAGAAAAAATGCCAAACTGTTGGAGATGCTCTTACATCATCCATTTGTTGCTGCTTAATACTTATGCTATCCAAACTGACATACCAGATGACTTGAGTTACAATGTAGAAATGGATCTTTTTTAGTACCTAATGCCATGCTAATTTCACCTTGATGCAAACGTTGAGCAACCTGTAATGTTTGCATGTAAGTAAAGTTTAGCTTGATCAGAAAAGGCTATACGTAGGGAGAGGTACAAGTGTACAACTATAGAAGAACACATGATAACGGAACCAAATGAAATCAGAGATATCAAAATAGGGAATCATGGTGAAGGGTGCTGAAAAGACCACCGACACTGAACTCTAGAGACCAATTGTCCATGGCCTTAATAATAGCTTGCAAGTCATTTCACATTTAAAACTCTTTGCTTGTTCATCTGTGTATCGTTCTGCCTGAAAGAAAGAAGCATTGTAAAAGGAATGTGAACAAAACATATAATGGAGAAATTCACCAAAACTTAAAAACGAACTGAACAATAACAACAGCTACCATGATGGTGATGAGTGTGACTATGCAGTTAAGAGATTAAATTAGAGATATTTACAAAAACTCTGAAATAGCAGATTGCAAATCCAAATATTTTTCAGTTACATAATTTCTCCTGTTCATGGGCCCATGAGAAATTGGTTCTAAGCACCAACATGGTTGACTATATTTATTCTCTCAAATATTTGAATGAGTGCGTTCTAACGAAGGCTGAAGTTACACATTGCTTAGAACTCTTAAACTCTAAACCCCATTACTTAGAACTATAAAACCCTGAACTCTTATGTCATGGACCTTGGATCCATGACGATAGCGTCTTCTCCGGTGAGGTTATACCCCTCTACCGCAGGCTTAGTTCTAGGGTAGCAGCCCTAGGCACTTGAGAGACATTGGGAGAGAGGAGATTAGAGATACTTGATTCTTGATTGATTTCCCAAGTGCCGATTACAGGGAATAGAAATAGCCAAGCCTCACACTAACATGCAGCCTCACACCCTCACACTAACATGTAGCCTCACACTAGCATGATTCTAGGAATTGCTTTATTAGCCACTCAACGGCCGCTCGCCCAGCTCAACCGCTGGCTCGCCATGCACACATGCAGCCCTTCCTTCGCCATGCGCGCTTGCAGCCCTTCCTTCTAACTTTCCTTCTTAGCCACTCAACACCCGCTCGCCCAGCACGAGTAGCGCACACCACCACCATGCCCATGACATCTTAACTCTTAATCTGACATCTCCCTGCACATGACTACTGTTTCATGGGCCAATAATGGGGCCATCTCTGAATTAAGATTCATGATTTGAACAAGATCCAAAAAAAGAAACTACAATGCTTTGATAGAAACACAAATTTTGCCTTTCTTCTACCCTAAAATGATTTATCGTTAAAGAATATTGCAAACACTGGTCATACAAATGCAGATATACAGACATACTATTGCACACTTGACTCCCTGTAAACTCCAATGTTGTTCATGTCAACAAAAATCATGCAGTCCAACAAGAAATAATATGACAGACTGGTTTCCTTACTATATACCTATTCTTGTTATCCTCAGCATAAGAGAAGACATCTAGAATTGGAAGGCCGGAAGAAATAGAAATAGCAAATGCAATTGCTCCTACTTGCAGAAATTGGTTTCCCCTGCCTAAGTTTTTGTTCATGTCCACTTGTCTAATCCTTTGTAATCAAAATTAAGGGGAATTTCAGCAAACACTCCCATCCAATACTACATAAGCTTCCCTCCCCTCTAAGCTGACATATGCAACCATTTGTGGTTCAAAATTGACAGGTACCTTAATTCTACAGGATTTTGGCAGATATAGACAAGTGCCAAATCATGCCAAGCATTGCATTTAAGTTTTCAATCATGTGCACGGTCCAAAAACTCAAAGAGATACATATGACGTAATAAGGAGCACATCATGTAATTCATCCAAATGATAACTCATGACTCGGAACAACTTCTCACCTGGCTAGTGTGTGCATGGACAGGCGGGTTTCAAACAAACCATGCTGATCGTCATGAAGTGTGGGTGCTGCAGTGACTGGAACAGAGTAGAGGCAGACTGAAATAACGGCACTGGGGTGAGGGGTTCCAAGGACACCTCCTATAAGGCACCAGCGCCACGAGCGAGAAGAACTGCTCCTTGCTGCAATGGATGAAACAACAAACACCAATCATACATGCTGAGTAGATAATATGTTTTGAACAATAAAACAGTATCAGCATAATTATCAGGTATTTACATCGTGTTTGAGAGAGGATGAAGGCAACCTGAGATGCTCCCTTGAGCACGTGCACAAGATTCTTTATTTTATATTCTATAAGACAAGCAATCTAAAACCTGCATGTGTTAGGCAGTTCACCAAATGCAAAAAAAAAAAAAAAAAAAAAAAAACTAATTCAGTAAACTGTAGACACCATTGAGATGCCAAAACTAATTCAGTAAATAGATTAGCTAGATGTATGGATACAAATCATTATGTCTGCAATGACCAGAAATCTACAAAAGGATTCTTGATAAATACACGTTAAATATTTTCTTTTAGGATCTGTTGGCAAATTGTAATAAAGACAATAATAAAGCATTAAATAGTATTTCTCACTACCAATATGCGCAGGGCTCTTCCATTGACCACCGGTGGATTTTTAGATTTCACAACTTCAAATCTCAATTGTTCTTATGTTGGCATGCATCCACAGGACATAGAAGTGTTTCAAACAAATCTGAGAGCCCTTCCATTAACACTTCCAGTCTGCACACATATTCTGGGAGGCAATACATGAAACAATCCATTTGCATAGCACAAATAGAGGCTAGGAATGAAAGCACAAACTAACTTGATTCATCAACAACTGCATAGGCTAAGATTGCCAATAGGAATCAGTGACACAACTCAACAAACATGTGGTGGGCATAGTATACCAGACTTAATTGGAACAGGGCACCCAACCTTAGAAGGCGGAGGGCGAGGTCGTGGAAGCCAGCAACGGACGTTTGCACTCGTCAACTTGTTCCATCTTCTCCAGCGCAGCCCTCTCTGTCCACGTTGGTGGCAGCTGCATTGCTGCTATGGTTCACCAACGACATGAGCATCGCCGTCGCTGCCGGTTTCTTGCAGGAAGCAGACGCGGTGGCGGCAGACAAGACGGCCTAGCGGGCAGAAAACTACGGAGGCGCACGCGGCCTCGGCGAGCACTAAGGATACTGTCGGCGGTTGGGGCAGCTGGCATGCCGGGTGGCGGGGTCAGCGTCGCGGCCGTGCCGGTTGTTGTGGAAGCGGCCTTAGCGCGTCGGGGTCCTCCTGCTGCCAGCGTTGGTGACGGAGGGGGCGCTCGTCGGCGAAGCAAGGCACAGGGCCACAGATGGCCCTGTGGGGCCGAGCGGCCCTGCCGTGGCGAGGAGCCGCGACAGTACCGCCGTGCCTCCTTGGCAGAACGGGCCAGCGGCGCGATCGGGCAGAGCAGCGGGTGCGGACACCTCATTTGGATCCGCAGCCTCCAACTCGTCGGGACCCTCGCCGCTTCATCTGTTCCCGTGAAGTACCGCCGTCGCTACCATTGCCACCTCCTTCTCCACGGACCACATGAGCATGCTGGTGGATATAACTTGTGGACGGTGGATGACGGGGTTCGGGATCTGGAGATTGGTGGACGGCGATGGCGGAGCTTCGATCTCTGAGCGGTTGGTGGTACCTGTTGGCCGGGCGGAGCGGATGGTCGCAAAGGGCGTCTACGCCGTCTAGGGGATTGGAGCGAGCAGAGAGCGGGGAGCAGGGGTCAGAGCGAGACCAGGCTGCTGCACACAGGCAGGAAGCGAGAGAGAGCTTGTTTGGTTTGTTGGCTACGTTAGCCTAGCCAGGCTAGATATAACCAGGCTAAACTTAGTCAGTAAGGGCCTGTTTGGTTGCTTTTTTAGAGGAACCAGGCCAGCTCCAGGCAGCCAGGATGTCTTTGGCCTGGCCAGGTGCATGCAAGAGGCTATGTTTGGTTGCATGCATTGCACAAGTTCTAGGCACCTCTTGCATCCCAGTGGTAACATTACCACCGCAACCATACTGTTACATGAAGTCCTATTACAATAGCTTCCAAATCAAATAGCCTATTATCACAGCGACAACTACGGCCATTACAACTTTAACTACAAATGGACACAAATGAAAATCATCAACTGCAACTGGTTGTAGCAGAGGAGGATTGTCAGGTTCTTGTTCCTGTGGATCGACATGTTGTCCAGGACCATAGAAGGCCAGCCTAGCTTCAACTTCTGTTTTGTACTTCTTGTAACAATTTCTTGGGTATCGATCCACTTGAGCATGAGCATCTACCCAATTGGAGTACACACCAGGCACCCTCCCATGGTGAACAACATACCAAGCCATCCCTACACAAATATCATCATAGGCAGTGGACATGTGCTCAGATTAAGGAGAAATCATCATAGGCATAGGACATGTGCTCAGATACATGAAAACATCACAGGCATGAGGGCAAGTGCTCAGATATAGAAAAAAAAATATCACAGGCATGAGGGCAAGTGCTCAGATATAGAAAAAAAACATCACAGGCATGAGGGCAAGTGCTCAGATATAGAAAAAAACATCACAGGCATGAGGGCAAGTGCTCAGATATAGAAAAAAACATCACAGGCATGAGAGCAAGTGCTCAGATATAGGCAACAGTTCTGAATGAAATAACTAGCACATGCAAGTGCCCAAATCTGGTTCACATCACTGGCAATGGACACACATGGTCAGATTGCCACAAGTCTCAAATAACTCCACCAGCTAGGTTGATCTAGGGAGTAGGTGCAGGGTTATCTAACACACTAACTATGTTAGTGTTAGTAAAGATGCAGCATCTAACAACTGCACAAAAGAGTAAGTCAGCCCACTAGACATCCACCACCTGTAGTTAGGCACAAAAGACTCCACCACTGCACACCAGAAAACAGCTATCCAAGCTGTACAAAAGGATCAACCATCAAGCTGTGAGGGCCTCATATGTAGTAGTGCTTGACCAAGTGAGTCCTCAGCCAAAGAATCTTATGGGAGTCAGACCACTGCACAAAGGAAGAACCCAGTGCCTTGTTGTCTAGCAGGTGGCCATAAGCACAAAAGAGGGCTTCCTCAGTGAAGCCTGGGATGAACATGATTGCACCATAGAGTTCAGGGTGACAGTCCTCAACCTTTGTTTCCCTGATAGCAGAAGCCACATCCTTCATCGCCTCGGACATGCCACTCAGCACAGTGACATCCTCTTCTCCCAAGTATGGACCTCTTTCTCTTGCTACCCACGGCAACCTCAGCCTTGGTTGTGTCACATGTGGCAGCCTTGGTTGTGTCACATGTGGCAGCCTTTGCACTATTCAGAGCTCATGTTGCCTCGGTTTTGAAGGAGCTCTCAAAGACAATCGAGGGTATGCCAAGTGGCTCATTGCTCCCCATAGCCCACTTTCCTGTTGCTTGACCATTGTTGAAGATGATCATCATCTCCCTGTAGTGCTGGATAGGCTTGTTGAGTAGATATGCATCATTGGGGTGGTCCTGCATTAAACAATACAAGATGGACAAGCTAGTCGACAAGATTAAACAATACAAGATGGACAACAATGAAATGAAAGTAATAAATTGAAACACTAACTTTGGTATGGCCATTGTAGTGCTCCTCCTCTAGCACTATCATGCAGTTGTCTTCATCCCATTGAGCTCCACTCAGATCCCTCGCCTTTGTGGTTTCACCCACCTCCGCCTCCACTTCCTCATGTGGTTATACACACGGATACCACCGACCTCATTACCACAAAACTCCCTGCGGGGCCTTAGCCACCTTGTTGAGGTGCACTTCTTTGAACCCCTTATCCGGCCCTAACCCCTGTAGAAATGAGCTGGCACATTTGCCTCAACATATAGGCAGACATGGGGATCAGTCCACCTAAGAATGGACCTCTGCTGACCAGCCCCAGCAGCACCCTGACCAGCCCTAGCACCCACACCCTGACCAGCCCCAGCACCCACACCCTCAGCATCCACAAACCCACCATGCAGTCCAGGGAAGACAACCTCATCAGGAATCATTTTGTCCTCAGCCATAGCCTAGTTGCGGTTGGCACAACCCATTTAGTATGAAAGAACAAAGTTATCATCACAACACTTGCCCACGACCTCGAGAATAAATATAGTAGGCAACAAAGAAAGTTATCATCACAGCACTTGCCCACAACCTCAGTTGAATTATAGTATGTAACATAAAAAAAATATCATCACAGCACATGCCCAAAGTCTCAGAAACTGTGTAGCATCAGATAGGAAAAAAAGGTCATCATTGCTATTGCCCAAAGTCTCAGACTGTGTAGTATCAGATAGAAAAAAGGTCATCATTACTATTGCCCATAATCTCAGAAGACAACTACATGATAGTGCTACAGGACAGAGTAGGATAGAAAAACTTTGCATAAATACACATCACAGCAAAGGTCCACTTAAACAATTTAATAGTACAAGATTGTTCATGATAAAATATTACAAACCATTGCAACATAGAAAAAAGTCCTAGATTCTTGAGAGGCCCCTGTTAGCCCACATGTGGTTAGCCCACTCATCCCTCTTCAAAACCCAAGCAAAGCATTGTCATCCATGACCCTGGGGCCGACTATTAGTTTCATTTGGAATCGGGGAAAATTCTTTCCGAACTACCTCATCAACCCCAAAACTAAGGATCCAGTTGTATAAAATACAACATGCAAGAACTAACTTGATTTGTGTCTTCAAGGGATGGAATGGTTTGTTGGTGTCAATGATGCGAAAGCGATTCTTCAAACAACCAAATGCCCTTTCTATAGTTACTCTCAACCTGGAGTGCCTCAAATTAAACAGACTCTTTTTGGAGTGGTTGGGAAGTTTCTATTTGCATACTCTTTGAGATGGTACCTAGTGGCTCGATAAGGAGGAAGAAATCCGGGCGAACGGCATATCCAAAGATCTACCAAGTAGAATTTGCCTAAAACAAATGTGGATTTCAATTACTTTCACCATTATGCACTAACATGTAATTGTTTTATGTACATTTTGTTTTAATTACCTGGTGGAACCCTTAACCCATCGATCTACGCAATGCATCAGCAAGAATTGTGGCATCATGTGCCGATCCCTCCCACCCGGCCCCAGTACATAGACAAATTTGAGGTCAAAGCTAACTGCGGCTAATACATTTTGTGTGGGGGCATTCTTTCTACCCCTAAATGCAGCTTGCATCCTTGCTGGAACCTTAGCAAATACATGAGTACCATCAATAGCCCCAATGCAGTCCTACATGTCATGCACAATTCATAAGAAGTTGTCAAACACTAATGCAACTACAACTTTAACAGCTAGAACACCGAATGGTTACCTTGAGATAAGGAAACCATCTATGGTCATTGCTTATCTTAATCGGTGTCTCATTGCTCGGTGGTCTAATCATCTCTTGCCTAAGTTCTCCAATGGCATACAACACATCTTTAAAATGGCAATGCACGTCTCTATAGACCTTCTCCGGTTTGCTCTTGACAACTCTAAATCGTTGGTTATGACCAACAATATGGAGAAACATTGCTACTTGCTCTTCAACATAAGAATTAATGTTGTCGACAACGAGCTTTCTATCCCTAAGCAAGTTACACAAATTGAAAAAGGGTTCCCTTCTCATGCGAAGCATGTTGACACACTCGTATCATTGCGGTTGTAAATTACGTTTAGGTTCCTTTTGGCGCTCCTCATCCCTAATGCTCATGGGAGCATAAGCGATCCGAGGACGCTCACACCTAAGCATTCTAAGTCTAGCACACAACAAGGCATACATGGCAGAGATGAGAGCACCGGCACGAGCAATAAGAACACGTCTCTTTTGTTCCATGTCCATCTAGAAAAAAAAAGATTCCATGCTTACTAAGATTTTAACAGGATTGGGCAGTTAATAAGAAGATGTAAGTTAACAGTACACACCAGGACATATACCATCATCACAGATTAAGGGCAATAACTCAGAATAATAATGTCATCATCACAGATTAAGGGCAATAGCTCGTAATAATAATTTCATCATCACAGACTAAGGGCAATAACTCAGAAAAATAATGTCATCATCACGGACTAAGGGCAATAACTCGTAAATAATCTCATCATCACGAGACATGCCAACAACTCGGATAAAACATATCGGCAGAGACCGCATGACTCAAGATCGCCGGATAAAGATTAGAGGAGAGGTGAGGGGGAGCGGATGTTCAAAATACCCACGTCGCCAAGCAAAAGCCCCAGCAGAAGACCAACAACAAGTGAGAGAGGTGAGAGATGCAAGCACAAATTGAAGGCAGAGGTGATTAGCACAGATCCTATGATTTTCAAGTTGAAAAAACAAGAAAAAAAATGAGGGTCGGGAACAACAATCCATACCTCAAGCACGACCAAGAAGACAGATCTGCGGCCCCCGCATATAGATCAAGAACAAAATGTCACTAGGGTTTCAAATCCAAGAACTAGGATGGGGAAAATTTGGGGACAAGCTCACCTCAAACAAGAATCGTCGGATCCACGGCACATGCAACTAATCGAGAGAGAGAGAGGCATTAGAAAAGCAAGAATCGATGAACAAGAGGATGGAGTAGAGGAACAACAGAGGGAGTACCCACCGGCGGCGCAGACTGGGAGCGGTAGAAGAAGAAGAGAGTGAGGACGCGGGGGTGACCATATATAGGCGGTGAATGGCGGGAACGGGGGAGGTAACCCTAGGAGCTTCCCGCCATCTCCACGAGCACGGAATCGGCAGGCGCGCGCGCCCACGGGAGCACCGAGCGAGCCAGGCTGAAGAGGAACGGCCAAATCGGGCGTTCTTTGGGAGCCAGGCTGGGAGAGCCTTTTTGCACGACGATAGCCGGGAGGGGGGAGACGGGAAGGAAACCAAACAACGGGTCGCTGCATGACGACATGCATGTATGCCCTTATACGGGCAACCAAACAGGCCCTAAGAACTTGTTTGGTTGTTTGCACTATGGCTAACGTTTAGTGTGTTTGGTTGGTTGGACTTGGCTTGGATAGAGTCACCTCTTGCAATGCAGGTAAGTTAACCTCCTTTTATACAATTCATCGAACATGTGGCTTCTCAGGAACTCCATTGAAGGGGATACAACAGCTCAAGCACAATTCCCATTCAAAGAAATTATTGCCCATTCCAACAAATTCTTAGAAATTTCAGCACAATTGTTAATCACTGGCTCATCGGAATTTTTTTTTAACAAAATCAGCAACAGCCTGCCATTCGGCCGGCTCACTAGCTAGCAGTTCTTGTCAGGCTTGGAGGCGCGAGCTGCAGCTTCAGCCTTCAGCCGGCACTTCGCGGCCAGCTTGCACTTGGTGACGTGCGCGTGGTACCTGACCTCGCCGGCGAGCGCCACCTCCACCTGGAACTGCCCCATGGCGTTCTCCTTGCCGACCTCGGCGACGCTGGCGTTCCCAAGCACCATGTACGCACCGGCCGCGGGGTGAACGCAGCAGCTTGGATCTAGACAGAGGGGCTTGAGCAGGCCTATGTCCACACCCAGCTCACCTCGCCGGCCACCCGAGGTCACTCGCATCCGCCCGTCGCCGCTCGCTTCCCGCGTGAACGCCTCCTACCACCGCTTGAGGCCGTGCCGCCGAGGGCCACGCGCTCGCCGATGTGTATGGAGGAGCTCAAGCCGCTGCAGCACGCCGGTGGTGGTGCCGCTCCCTCTGCACCGGATCTGTGGATGAAGTGGAAGGAAGACCGTCGCGAGCGGTGGGAAGGAGCGAACGGAAGGTGAAGGAACGAGCACCGGGGCTGAGCTAAGCCAGGCTACGCGAGAACGCTCGCCCCGGCCGTTTCCAGTTAGCCTGGCTAAGGAGGTACGGTTGCATAGCCTAAGCCTGGCTAAGGAGCCTAGATTTGCAACCAAACAAAATTTTTTTGGCCTAACTTAGCCTGGTTAGAGGATTTTTGTGCAACCAAACACACCCCAGGCTGCTGCACACATGGCATAATTGGTGTGATTCTGCACTACAGTAGGCCTGTTAGGCAAGTCACGACATGGGTCAGTAGCAGGCCTGTTGGATCCCAAATCCCCGTCCGCCGCCGCGTCTCGCATCTCACAAAAAAGAAAACTCTCTCGCATCAGGTCCGACACCGCCGCCCCATCGCTTGCCGCCCGGCGCCAGCAGACACCTCAGCGCCGCCTGGCGCCCCCGCTCCGCCCGGCGCCACCAGCCACTCCAGCTCCATGGACGCGCGCCGCCCCAGGTCCGCCGACGCCTGGCGCCCCTAGGTCTCCCTCCTGCCGCACCAAGAAGCTTCGCTGCCGGATCGACGTCCCTGTTCTCCACCAACCCGCCGGCGGCCTCAGACCCTCCAGTGCGCAGCCTCAGCCCTGCGGGTGGCCCTCCAAGCCGTCTCCTCGAGCAGTGGCGGGGTACGGCCGTCCTCTTCACATCCAGCAGTCCTCCTACCAAGGCGCCACCAGCCACCCCAGCTCCATGGACACGGCACGCCGCACTAGATCCGTAGCCACCGACCGCCCCTAGATCTTCCTCCTGCCGCACCAAGGAGCTTCGCCGCCGGTTCGACGTCGCTGTCCTCCACCAACCCGCCGGCGGCCATTGCCCCTCCAGTGCACGGCGCCTCAGCCCCGCGGGTGGCCCTCCGGTCAGACTCCACGAGCAGCGGCGGGGCACAACCATCCTCTCCCAGCAGTCCTTCAACCAAGGTGCTCTTTGTCTCTCTGCTATGCTTGGACCTATCACAGACTCATGGTTTCCATTGGGTGACCGACGGAGTGTACCCGCTATGCTATTTGGACCTATGTATGTACTAGAAATTCTAATCTTGTGTACTTGATGTACTGCAGTAGTGATTTTGGGCTAATCAAGGAGTGAAGGTTCCAATTGGTGGTGCTGTGTGCTTTCCAAGTCAGTGAAGAATTGTTGAGGACCTGTGGTCGAGACTCAAGGTATATTTCTTTCTTCACTGGATCTATATCTGTTGAATGTTGTTATTCTACATTTTATTTGTGTGCCGGGAATCGCCTCTGCAAAACTTTTCCATCCTAACCCCTATCGCATTCCCCGTGACAGTCCACGGAACGGCCGGGCAATTCATCGAACAGCATGGACGCGCCTCCGCCCTCGCAGCCGGACGCCGCGGCGGCGGCGGCGCCGCCCTCCCTCGACCTTGGCTTCTGCTCCCTCTCCTGCGCCACCATCCAACCCACCCACTTCTGCCGCCGCTGCAGCACCGGCCTCCGACACCGCCATCACCGCCCCTAACCCGAACCCTGGTACCGTTGCAAACCCCACTCAAACCCTAGAGGCTCCAGGCCCCGTCCCCGCGGCCGCGCGGCCGCCGCTGCCGCGAATGAGGCCGCCTTACACCCACCTGGCCGCGCCCATCACGATGTCGTCGCCCTCTGCTGCCTCAGCTGCGGCCTCCTCGGCTGGCGTCGCTTCCCCTTCCTCCGCGGCTCCTCCTGTCCCACGCGGAGGGGTTGTTCTGGGGGTGCCTGCGCCGCGCCCCCGCACAGACGCCCGCTGGTTACACCGGGTTTGTTCCGCCGCCTCCGCTTGCTCACCAGTTTGGATCGATGAATCGCGGCCCCGACCAGCCGTCGCCTTCATCTTCACAGGTTTGTCTACCGGGTTCTTTTAACTAACATCATGAGTGACCTGTATGGATTAGATAAAGTTGGTAAAATTCTACAACCTAGTTACCAGAGAATACTGGTAGTCTGGAACCCAATTTTGCGGTTTACAGCTTATTGAGCATGGGCCCTCAGAGTTAAGATCCAAAACTATGGAATACATACACGTCTTTTGTGATGTCTGTACTACAGATTTGGCTGTTTATTTCTTGTTACTCCAGCCACTCCTGAAACTGTCAAATTCAACTCATAATGTGGGGTTAGGAGTGAAAACATTCAATTGCTTATTACCTCTCATCACCTATGATCCTTGCATCAACACATAGAATTGTGAAATTCAGCTGTATAGAATTATAGATATAGATGGTGTCTTATCACTGCTTGTAGTTCATCTATGCTCTGGTTTGGTAGATTATTTTCTACTTAGTTAAGCCATGTAAAATCATTATATCTGTTTCCTGCCTGCTGGTCTGGTGTGGTGTGTTTCCATTAGAGTAACCATGGATAGTGTCTAGTGAGTACTAGCTGCAGTGATTTCTTTTCACTAACCCCATGACCTGTATGGATTATATACAGTTGGTTAAATGCTGCAAGCTAGTTACTAGAGAATAGTAAAGTCTGGAACCCAATTTTGCAGTTTACAGCTTATTGAGAACTAGATGCTGTGAGAATTTAGTATTGACATCAAGAGAATTGATGAAGCGAGAACTGAGAAATTGCGAAATGTATTTTATACCAGCGTGAGAATTAATTTTGACATCAAGAGAATTGTCGAAGTGAGAAATAGTCAGATGTATTTTGTACCAGCGTGTTGCTGCAAGAGTGATATTACTTTTATTACAATTATTGAATGAATGAAATATATTTTATGATATTAAAATAAATTATCCTACCATTGTTATTGGAATTAGGATCAGTTTTTGTCGAGAAACCTAATGAATGAACCAAAGAGTAAAAATAGCATAAACTTATTATTTTTATTTGGTGGACATGTGTTGAAATGACAAAGACAAATAAATTTTACACATTATATCACACCTTTAGGTGACCAATTTTCTACTATTCATGGTTAGCATCAATTGTAATTTCACACTGTAGGATCATTTTTTTTCTTAGGGATTTTTAGGATACAAAACATGCAGAAGTATAGGCTGCTGACACTAGGCAGCATGTTTGTCATGTCGCTTCCGGTCCATTGCTTGTCTCCTTAGCGGAGTTGGAACATGGATGTTTAGTGGCTACATTGTATGCAGAAGGAGGCCAAACTTGCTGGGCCACTTTATGTCCTCTCAAGCTGTTGGGTCTATGCTGGATCCTCCGAAGCTTGCATACTGCATGCCATAGATGAGATTTTTTTTTTCATTATAAGATGCTAAAATCATAAATACATATGTATACTCTTATCGATGCCATGACTAAAGACTACTAAATGATATAAAAGAATATCTTAGACCTCAAAGATCTCCTGGAGATGGTGGGTGATCGAAGTAGATTAGAGGAAGAGGATTAGGCCTGGCCTGATGGCCCTTACCGTGAGTCACTGTACCTCAGGCTGCAGATCTGCTGGAAATCGATCGAAAGATTCAGTATTCCGATGGAATAACAAAAAACAAAATGTGGGAATTGATTTTGGCTTCAATTTAGTCTCCTATATGTTGGAATATATATGCATAATCGATCCAATCGATGAATGGAAAATGAACACAATATGCCATACAGAAGAGAGCTGCCTCTTGTGGTTCTCCTCCGTGCTGTCGTTGTTGCAGATGAAGATGTATCACACTTCAACATCTGCTCAGCAATGCAATATAAATACTATCAGTGACCTCTCAGTTCCTTGCCAGTTTGTGATGTGCATCAGTTACCAAGACTGAGTTGTTGTGAAATTTATTTGCTGGGAACTTGTCGTTGTCACTTCATTTTCTGATGACACTTAGTAGCAATGCAATTCTGTAACACTTGGTGGGACCTAAGGGATGACATGGATTCACAAAATTGCAGAAAATTAGCTAGTGGGGTTCTCCTATTTAGGTATAGTAGATAGTAGATAGTAGATGGGGCCTCAGAGTTAAGATCCAAACTATGGAATACATACATGTCTTTTGTGATGTTTGTCCTACAGATTTGGCTGATTCTTTCTTGTCACTCCAGCCACTCCTGAAACTGTCAAATTCAACTCATAATGTGGGGTTAGGAGTGAAAAAACTCAATTGCTTATTACCTCTCAGTCTCTCACCTCCTGTGTTAACTCATGGCATGGCATCCTTGCACCAACACATGGAATTGTCCAATTCAGCTGTATAGATATAGATGGTGTCTTATCACTGCTTGTAGTTCATCTGTGCTCTGGTTTGGTAGATTATTTTGTACTTAGTTAAGCCATGTAAAATTGTTCTATCTTTTTCCTGCCTGCTGGTCTGGTTTGTTTCCATTGTCAGTAGTCCTTTATTTGTGTTTTTGACTTTACTGAAGATTCCTTATTATTAATGGCCTCCAGTTTAGGCAACCTTCCCCTGGGATTCAGAATATTGGGATGGTTGGATCCGTTAACATATCCCCGATGAGGCCAGGAGCAATATCTGGTCCGCAGCAGCTCAGACCTGGACTTCCATCATCAACAACTCCAGTTCCATCTGGTAGCCAAATGCCAGGTTCACAAGTAAGAAAAAAACTTGTTTATAAGAGCAACAAATATTGTACTTAAACTTATCTTTCTGTTTAAGTTATGGGGTACATCATCATATATCTATATACTCTGGTCATAAAAGTTCCACTGTTTAATATCCAAGTTAACATAGACACAAATTGCATATTCTATTTATTTGTCATGGGATGTGCCACTACAATTTTGCTACAAATGTGGTTTTACCAGTTATTAGTCTACAAATGCTTTGCTATTCTTGTTTATTATTATAACTGTTTTTTTGTCTAATTGTACTGCCTCTGGTACTAGCACCTTAGTTGCTTTTGCTTATGTTCTGCTTTTTGTCCAATCCAATGTACATGGGAATGGTTGTTTATTGTTTTTATTCATCCCAATTCATGTCATAATCTCTGATTGATTAAACTATTTTCCCACAGAGAGGCCCTTCTCAGTCTTTGATGAGGCCGGTGACTGTGAGTTCTTCTACTTTGCCAGCTTCACAGCAAACTCCACAAAATTCATCTTCAACATTTAGGCCCCAACAGAGGCCACAAGTTTCACAACCAAGACCACAACAATCTGCACCTGTGACTCCACCTCAGCAGAACATAATTTTAACACAGCAGCAGCAGCCGCAGCAGCAGAAACTACAACAACAGAGTTCCTCACATCAAAATCAACAAAGTATTGCCCCCAAAAACCAGCCACAACTTTCTCAGCAGCCAGCTGCTCGTACTCAATATCAATGGCACCAAAGTCTGATTCGCCAGCTATACCAAATGTTGCTGTTTTACAATCTGTGGATGCAGTTGCAACTGATGCAAATGCTAGTGAAACTGGTGCTCGACTAATCACCAAGAGAAGCATACATGAATTAGTTGCACAGGTATATTTCTACCTTTTTTTGTTCTCAAATACGGGCATGTTGTTACTCCAATGGTCATGGTCAGCAGTTTTTCCTCTTATTTTCTCTCTTATATATTATAACCATTTCATCAGTTTGCAACAAAGATTCTCAAGTAGTGTGAAACAGTGGTGTGGGTCCCTTTGGTTTCTCTCAATTCATTTTGCAAGTCCATCTTTTGCTAGGTCTGTACAGTGGCTGTGGAAGTCATGGCAACCAGCAATTTGGTAGTTCAATTATCCTTTTATAAACTTCATAAATAGAACCACTGGGTATGTTTCTTTGGCAATGTGGAAATGATAATTCAAATTCATATGGTCATAGGAGCAACTTAAAGGATACTTCATCACTGCATACTTTTGTGTTTTAACGACTTACAAGGGCTAAGTAGAATTCATTGTTGATACTTAGGGCATGCACAACGCAAGGTGCTTAAGCATGAGTGTTAAACAGAATGATGTAGTGCATAAAAATTAATTCCTTCTATGCAAATGGTTCTTAATAAGCTTTAACTACCTTGTTAAGCCCCAGGAGCAAATCTAAGAATCTTATCCTCTTTATAAGCATCTAGGGCAATGTCATAACGTAAAAACACTGATTTATTCCCCTCTATGCACCACCACTGTATATCTTAATGCTTCATTTTACCACATCTGGCTGTGGTTTCATCTTCAAAATTCCCATTATATTCATGTTCTTCTGATGACCTGCCTAAAGCTTTGCTTCAGCGATACTTGGCCCAATGCTGAAGTAATAGTTAGTAATAAATACTAAATAGTATTGGTTGCTTTTGTGAATAGCGAACAATACATTTGTTGGGTTGATATACACCATTCAATACTTGACAGATTGATCCTAATGAAAAGCTGGATCCTGAAGTTGAAGATGTTCTTATTGACATCGCTGAAGATTTTGTTGAGTCTGTAAGTTAGTCTACCGTCTGCTTTATTGTCAATTTGGAAATGCATTTTCTTTTCAACAAAGAATAATAACAGAGCATTTTTTACTCTTATAAGCAAGTTGGGCTAGGCTAGGAAACCTATTTATCTGTATGTAATGTTTCTTGAAATTCCTAAACTCCTTAAGGGTTGAAGGATCCTAATCTCTATTTTGTTAGACTGTATATCAATAGTCCCCTCCCTCCCTCCCTCCCTCAAACTACATTATTCTATGAGGTCGTCACCATTGAATAATTGGTTGGTGAAACTTTTCAATGAAATCATTCAGTTAGAATCATGTGTCATCAATTCTGCATGTCATAACATCAAGCAACTTCATTTCACATCTCTTGGGACTCTTTGTTCAGTAGCTAGTTTAAGTTTAATTTGTGGTTTGTTGATAACTGTTTTGAGCAGGTCACAACATTTGCTTGTTCTTTAGCAAAGCATAGGAAGTCAAGCACATTAGAAGCAAAAGATGTACTTCTCCATGCAGGTTCCCATATTATTTTATCTTGTTGAATATATGTGATATTGCTCTTTTAGGTTACCTTTATTTAAAATATAGCTTTATTGTAGCCCTAGTGTTGTCCATTGCAGAGAGAAGCTGGAATATCACCTTGCCGGGCTTCAGTGGTGATGAAATCAAACTATACAAGAAACAGGTAGTTCATAGTTGATAGTTGTACATTTCTATTTATCATTTATTGTTTGTTTTCAAATTTCTCCCGTTATTATTATTATCATATGTTCATCTTGTACTAACCATCTTTATGATGATTTGCAGCACGTAAATGATATTCACAGGGAGAGGCTTGCTCTGGTACCCACTTTTAAGTTTTCAGCAACTATCCATCTAATTCCATGCTTTGATCATGTAGCCATACATCTCCCATCTTATGTGTTAAAACACAGTAGGATGTTATAGAAAATGTTATTGGGATTGCAAACATAATATAACTGTTGAATTGGCAAAAATTCATCCGCCTGAACATTCTTCTGACTGTTGAATCTGCTACTCGCATGGGCTGCTTTCTTTTTATGTGTTGATGTATACTCTCGTTTTCTTGTAATGACCATCAGATCAAGAAGTCCATGGCGACTGACACAAGAATCTCTGCCGCCCAAGCTGCAGCTAACCAGAAAAATCAGACTCGAAACCACCTGCCCCAGCTTCCCCGTGAAAGATGTCCACAGGTCCAGCAAAAGACAGTATCACGCATCACGTCTTTGGTGTTCGGACAGTTGTGGGTTTTGTTGTTTGTTGAACCGGTGGCACTAGTGTACTAGATGTGTTGCGGTGACTACATGTACAGATGATTTTGTCATTATTTCGGCTTTGTTTGGAAGAACCCCGTCCTTTCCCAGGGCGTGCACCCCCGCGTGGAATTAATACATGCAGGACCATGCGTGGTCAGCGGCATGCGGGACCATGCGTCCATACCAATCCCCCGGGCGTCACTTCCCTGCCTACGATGTCCGGGCGTCACTCCCCCGCTTGGTTTGGCATGTGCAAGCTAGCAGGCGGCAGGAACAAGCGGGACATCAGCTGATTTATAATAATGGCACTCTGCCCACGTGGATAAGGGAGGGAAATGGAAGGGAAAAGGCAGGGTTCTTCCCAACGAAGCCGTACGAGTATCTGGTTAGAGTGTTATTTTGTTAAGTTGCATATTATCTGGTTAGAGTATCCGGCGAGGATGGAGGGATGTGTGCCGCCGTCGGGGGGATGGACCGGTGGAGATGTGGCCGCCGCTGACGCTATTCGTATCGTAAAAAGAAAAGACAAAAGCGATGCTCCGTTGGCCACCAGAGAACCAACCAGCACACCCTGGATCTTGCCACCGCGACTGCCGGGCAGACCCAGGACGCCGGCGCCATAGCTGCGATGGAGCAGCCTTGCAGGGCCCACCATTTGCCTGCTTGGATTCGAAGAAGCTGATGGCCCGCTGTCGAGTCGAGCACAGCCGCGCAAGCTCGCGACTCCGCTCCTCCAGCCGGACCAGCCCTGTCCGCGACCGACTCCCGCTCCGTCCGCGGCGACCCACGACTCTTCTCTGCTCTGCGAGGGCGAGGCCCCGTCCCCATCCGTGACTCTGCTCTGCTCCGCGCTTCTGCCATGTACGTCCTTCCCTCCTCTTTCCTCTGCGCCTCTTCTCTTCCTCCCCCTCGTTCCCATGCTCTGCTCCTTCCTAAACTCTGCTCTCTCTACTCTGCTTATTTCTCCCTTTTATGTGTTACAGTTTGTTAGTTGGAATGGATAGCTCAAGGTGTGCTCTTCTGATGTGCTTTCCTAATTGCTGTGAATAATTAATATTTGCTTGGCTGCTTCTGTCTGATGTATGTATAAGTGTATGTTTGTGCTGTCCTACCGAAGGTTAGGGTATTTTTTTTCAAGCAGTGTACGTGCCGCACACAAATATATGGCGTCGCCTTGCTTTGCCTAGGCGTCTGGAAGGGGGTGGAGCGCCTCGCCTCGCCTTACCGCCTTTAAAACTATGGTGTCTTTTAACCTTTTCACTCATTCTTTGACCGAAAACCAACATAGCGGCATGAAAGCCATTGATTGTCCATTAATCAATCGTCATTGTGACCCAACTTAGAATGCCTTTGAGAAACACATTGTTATTCAATTCATTAAACACCAAAGCCGAATTAGGTGCCTACATGCTTTCAAGGGCATTTGTGAGAGCGTTGATAGAGGTAACCTATGAATACAGATACATGGACTAAATTATCTAAGTGTGGTACCATGTGATAATTTGCATGTAAGGACTATACAAATTGTTGGAGAGTGGCGTAGCTTCTTATCTTAGTTTTAGACAAAAGGATCACTACGTTGTCATAAAAATTCACAATTGAATCCACCAATTCACTTGACAAGCACCGGAGAAAGCAACGACCCCTCCTTAATCCTAAAGTTCTATTTGGAAAAGGCGAGACCCAATGAAAATAGTTTACAGCTCACTCATGTTTGAAGTTAGCGCAAACAATGGCAAACATACTCATGCAAATCCAGATATGGAACAAAGTTACTACAATATTATCTACCATATGTGCTAGACATAGTCTCACCATTGATTGTGGACACCTCTTCCTGAGCTACCCTTGCATGGAAATATCCTGGGTGCTTGGGCTCTGGTAGGGCCATGTTCTCACTGCCTAGCATTGCAACTACATCTGACGTGGTAGGCCTATCAGTCGCATTCTCTTGCACACATAACAGTGCAATGTTGATGCACCTCATCATCTCAAGTGTACAACCATTCGTAGCCAATGATATATCCACAAGTTCAGGCCATCTTTGCTCTCTCCATAGCTGCCAGGCCTATGAGAATTTTCATCTTAGAATATGTAACTGCAAAGGTTATAATACAACCAAAACAAATTTAATCATGTGAATATGAACTAGACTCACGTATCCAAGTAGATTTAGGAATTCTCCATGGTAATGGAAACCTGAATTTCTTTCTCCGGTGACAATCTCAAGAATTAGCACACCAAAACTAAATACATCAGACTTTGTAGAGAAGATGCCTTCAGAAGCATACTCTGGAGCCATGTAACCACTACAAGGGCACACGTGTAATTAGTACTCCATCCAAAAAAAAAAAAAATACAACTATGTGAAACTAGTTTAACTCAACCAAATTTATAGTGAAAAGTATTTGAATTTATGTCTCTAGCTAAGTTTTTTATGAAAATATATTTTACTGTATGTATGGTTATAATTGTTACTTATAATTTTGGTCAAACTTCAAGTCGGTTGACTACTCAAAAGTGAAAATTGCCTTTTTTTTTTTTTGGATGGAGGGAGTACAACATAAGAGAACCAATTTTTATACTCCATCCATTCTAAACTATATGATGTTTTGGCTTTTGTAGATATATTATTTCTATGTATCTAGACACATATTGTATCTAAGTGCATATCAAAAGCTATGAAATGAATCTAGAAAAGACAAAACATCTTATAATTGGAAATGGAGGGACTACTATATTTTACTAGCAAATAACATCATTAGAATGGAGCTGAAAAAAACTTACAAAGTCCCAACAACCCTTTCTGTGTTTCCTTCATTATCATTTGAGCTAAACATTTTTGCAATCCCAAAATCAGAGATCTTAGGGTTCATTTCGTAGTCCAAGAGAATATTACTTGCTTTGACATCTCTATGTATAACCCGTAGTCGAGTGCTTATGCAAATACAAAAGTCCTTGTGCAATCCCTTCTATTATCACTAATCGTTTATCCCAATTTAGCAAAGGTTCTTCTGTTTCCATCTGCACATCAATTAAACAGAAGTTAAACACAATAGAGAGAACATCTACAGAGTTCAGTGCATAGAATGGATTGGCTAATGGTTGAAACAGTTGTACCGAATATGAAGGAATCTAAACTCTTATTCTGCAGATATTCATAGACCAGCATTTTTTCCTCTGATTGGGAGCAACATCCCAACAACCTAACCAAATTTCTGTGCTGAAGCTTTGCTATGAGTTGGACTTCATTTCTGAACTCTCTGAAACCTCGGCCAGAGTGCGAAGCAAGTCTTTTAACTGCTATCTCCAACCCATCAGGAAGACGACCCTGTGGAAACGGATTTTTTTTATCTAAACTCAAGTCTATGGAAACTATGATGCACAAGATCATCAATCTTCATTTCATGCAGAATATTACTTTCTCTATTTATGACCATTCATGCATGTTTTCTAGAGACGTTAAAATAATCAACCAAGGTCGACTACCTTGTAAACAGAACCGAAGCCACCTTGCCCAAGATAATTTTCTGCCGAGAAGTTATTTGTAGCATCCAAAACTTGAGAATAATTGAAAATTTTGAAATCTGGATTGTTCCCTTCTGTTCTCCAAACTAGCTCTTCATCTCGGTGCACAATCACACTTGATCGATCCCCTACTCTCTGTTTGCCTATATCAGTAGTTGATGTAATCCGTTATATTAGTCACAAAGTACCAAAAAAAACATGATAAGTAGATGAAGCAACAAGTACTAAGTAGCACAAAGTTCCATATCTGACCATTGTTGAGGCTTCTGAATATGATTGGTCCATAGCAAAAGATGATGCACAAAGTAACTCCAAGTATAGAAGAAATAGCAACCAAGATCCAAATAGTACTTTTAGTTTTGGGCCCTGGCATGACAGGAAGACATGTATGTCATGAGATGTCATTTTTTGGTGTTTCAGAAGTCCAAGCAAACAACCGAAATACTTGTTCCAATGTTTAAACTATTGTGTTTTGTTCAATGAATTCAACAAAACAAACACTCGCCAGTTCAATAAAAACACTCATTTCTAGAAGGCCAATCGGATTTTGTGCTACTTTGTCTTTATGTGAGTACATATTTTAACAGAAAAAACTTATAACTATGTATATAGATTGATAAGTTGCTTAGTTACTTACCTCTCGTAGCTATGCGTTTTTCACATGGAGTTGATTGACGGCTACAGTTCAAGTGGTTGCCTATATAGCTGAAACGAAATAGAACATCACACTTACACTAAATAAATTTAAAGTAGTTAACATATTCTGCAGTCTACTGCATTGCAGATTTGACATACTTGTATTGAGCAACCTGGAGTAGTTGTTTTGGTATTTCACCACTAAGATTGTTGTCTGATAGATTTCTGCAAAATAAAAGTGAGTTAAATATAAAGTTTCAGAACAAGCTAATTAGTTCAGTCCAAAACATAAAATATTTAAAAACTGGAGGGTTATGATATATGATAATGGACCAATCATTGACATGTTTGAACAAATAAAATAGCAGTGAGTATAAAAATGCTGAATTGCTGACACATGTCAAGTCTATTGGTTTTATCAGCATGGAAAGCCAACTTACATAATACTCAGTGATGAAAGATTTGAGAGAGACAATGGGATTGTCCCTGTCAGTACATTTTCACTTAGATCCCTGTTCAGGTTATTAAATTGTTAGATTTATTGACCAACCTTGATAGCATGTGTTATGGGCAGACTTACAGGTTTTGAAGTTTTAGGAGTCGACCAAGAGAGCTAGGTATGGAGCCATTAAATAAATTTCTTCCTAGATTTAACACCGTCAAACTTGATAGGTTCCCCAGCTCCTCAGGAATTCTACCACTTATGCCATTCCCATCTAATGACCTGAATCCATAATATGAAAAATTTCAGAAAATATGTCCATCAATGGTATAAAAGTAAGCTTGTGTAAAACTGGCCCTGATTTAGGAGGAGAGCTTACAACTGTTGTAAAGTTGTTATCTTTGCAATGCTTGGAGACAAGATTCCAAATAAGTCTGTTGAGCTCAAAGTTCTACAGATACAAATGAGAAACAAAAAGAAATTAATATGTGAAGAGAACTGCACGGCATTACAAACTTGTAATGGCAGAGGCACAAAAGCATTTAAATCAATTATGTGGTATCCAAATGAAAACTCTTTTATGAACAGTTAGTACTTAGTAGCAATCTCTTCGGACATAGTTTATTGGTCTGGATAAAACTATTAGATATTTATAAAAGAAGATTAAGGAAATTAACAAAAGCATCAGTTGGTGCTTAAGCTGCTTTAGGTCACATTAGCACTTTGCTTTAGGTGTTAGCCTAGAGTTTACTGAGGTTTATTTGCACACCTCTTTGCTACGGGTGCTTGTGTGCACTATGGTTGTACACAATAGGGCTTGTAAGTCATCACTCCAGCCATGTTTGTTGAGTGGCCCCTGGTGGTGTACGTGGGAGGAGATGGCCACAAATGAAGACGATGGAGAGCGGTCTAGGAGAGGCTTCGCAGAGACCCACTTGTGTATGAGAAGGTCCCTAATCCATGAAGTTACCCGCCTGGGAGATTGGCCCTTGTGAGGGCATCCTTGCGTCGGGCTCCAACAAGGACCATTGAAAATGTGAGCTTTTCGATACCTCAGTAAAAAAAGTCATCGAGTGGGAGTTTGAACCTTTTTAACTCTTTACACTTATATTCTTGCATTCCTTTCGTATTGTTCTCTTTTACTTTCTTAGTCTAGTTTGCTAGATTAGTTGATAGAATTGGAACCTAGGTGTGTGTGTGTGTGTGTGTGTGTGTGTGTGTGTGTGTGTGTTTGCATTAGAGATACCAACCCTTAGAAACCTTGTTCACACATACATAGAATTTGTGTGGTTTTTTGTAAGTAAATTTTAGCCTTAGGTTTAAAGTGACCTAATTCGCCCCCTCCTAGGCGTCATTGTCCCTTTACCAAGCCCATCTAGATTGACATCTACTTTGTTTGTGAAAGGGTTTTTTTGGACAAGTCCAAGTGTTGCACGTTCTGTCCTCTCACCAATCTACAGGTATTATGATCAAAGGCTTGCATGTAAGTTGATTACTGAATTTAAGTTTAGTCCTACGTCCATGACCCTCCCGCTTTGACTTTGGACGGGTATTAGACATGTATATGTGTTGTGTACACATTAACTTATAATGCAAGCTGTTCATGGCTTTATATATATATATATATATATATATATATATATATATATATATATATATATATATAAAGTCACTTGATCAAGGGGTTTCTCTAATTCTCTGTAAAAACAAAAGATGAATTTCCCCTACAGATTAGACTTGTATTAATAATAAAAGCAATGAGTTTTTACATAGAGGGAAAAGAAGAAAAACAAAGAAATTACACACATCCTACTAACCATTGAGGTTTCTCTATCTTAACAGGCAAGAATGCAAATTATTCTAGGAGCCTGGATCATTTGAAAACATAGGAATGCTTGTGTTTTTGAGGGGGCTTCACTTTCGATTAACTTGCTTTGGTGTGAACTGAAGAATGATCACAGCTTGTGGTGCATGGCTGGGGCGAAAAAGCTAGAAGGGCTTAGGTTTGTTCAGAATAGGTCCTTCTAGTTAAGGTCGTGTTATGTTTGTTTTTCTATGTGTTTTATCCTTGAGTATGTGTAATCGCCTCACTCATATTTGGTCCCCGTATGAGTGAGGATCCTGTTGGGGACCCCCCTCCCCCCTTTTTCATTCTCATTAATACAATGAAACGCGGCTCTCCTGCATTTTCCAAAAAAAAGAATGCAAATTTGATTAAGAATTGAGCCTAGCTCAACCGGTTGTGTGGGAGGTCTGGTCATGCACACAACCACCTAGGTTCAAGTCCTCTATTGACTTGAATTTGGGTGCCTATATTTTCTCTTCTTTGAAAAACTCCTATGTTGGATCACATTTATTTAGAATGTGAATTTGTTTTAGACCTAACTAACTTGGGCAGGGGATGACAGTGCACAGTTCAGACTGCGAGAGTTATCAAATAGCATAAGCTTACATATTGGTAACTTTGTTGTCTTGATCACAGATAACGCTAGACCAATTGCAGGGGGTCATTTGGTTATCCTTCCAGTCTTTTAGGACACCATCATCATCTTTTGAGCTGCATCCTCATTTCATACAATGCTGTAACTATGGATAAAACAAAGTTTATTTGCAGGTTTGTGAGACAGATGCAAGGGAGCAAAAAAATTTTTTAAATAAAGGGAGCCAAAATTGTTGAAATGCTTTTGTTTGACGGAAATTTACCAATGCTTGATAGATGTGATTTTATCTACCTCTAAAGAAAAAAATAGTAGTGTTCGAGAAAAAAGGAAAAAAAAATAGTAATCAAACGAAGGGAAACTGAAACATTTGACTTGTCACTTGTACAAAAAAATGGACCCATCATTTACCGATAGACACTTCAGTGTTCAGAGTCATATTCACAGTTTAAGCATGTTGATTAGTACTATATATCTGATGCGGCAAAAGACCTTACCTTGGTAGTCAGATGTAGCAGATTGTAAGAAGCTCAATAAGACTAAACCGAAAGCCAATAGCTTCATGCTTTCTGAAAGTATCCTCGTGTGTTTTGCTTTTCAGAAGCAGAACCACAGTCAGTGCACTACAAATCTGTTTGCTTGAAAGAGAGGAAGCAATTCAGTAAACCAAACAGAAAACAAAGATGAAGTATAACTCTATATAAAAAAAAAAAAAAAAACAAAGAAGAAGGTGACCCATACTGTATATATGTGAATATGCAAGGAGAGTGGTAGGATTCAGGAACTTACAAGTAGGGGAACAAGCATTCATCTGGTAAAGGCGCTTCTATCTTCTTACAGCTCTCTTCGCTCAGGCTTCAGCTGTCTTACAGAATGGAAGAGAACTGAGCTAAGACAGAACGAGAGATGTGCAAAGAGGCTGCTCCTTATGTCCCTATATAAGTGTCGCTATGGTACGTGCCACTCAAGTTTTCTTAAATTTGACTAGATTTACACAAAATATTAGTAACATTTGTATCTCCAATTAAAAAAAGGATGCAGAGGGTGCAAGATTTACGGTTGTCTTAAGCTGCATTCCAGAGAATCTTTCAGTTGAATTGATAAAACTCTTTAGAGTGACGATTACTTCAGTCCATTTAATTTTTATCCGGTCCACTAGACAACAACTGTATTTAATTGCAAATTGTTCTGTATGTCAACCGCTAGGTTCTGTCAGTTTCATTTTCATTTGCTAGTTGCGCCCTCTCTCTATGCAAGAACGAGTCAAAAATATATCGTACAATCTACCTAGCGTAAAGAACTCCCTCCGTTTAAAAAAAGATGTGATTCTTGTTAAGAAGTCAAATAACTTTAAATTTAACTAAACTTATTAGAAATTATACAAACATTTATTATTCTAAATAAATATTATTAGTTCAATTATGGAATATATTTCAAGTAAACTTATATAAAGACATAAATATTGATATTATTTCTATCAATTTAGTCTAACTTAAGAAATTTTGTCTTATCCTAGAATTACTTTTTTTTGGATGGGGTGGGGGGTGGACGGAGGGACCAGGGAGTATTGTATGTAATGAGTAATTGACGTCTAGGTGAGGAAAAATGAGAGTACATATCCCAGACTTTTGGTGTGTGACGTGATTCTTAATTCGTCGGGTTGACGGTTCTGCAGATGGTACAGGGTACGAATTTCAGTGGACAGAAAAGAAATTTCTGTAGACTGGAAGAGGCCACTCTCGCCGCCGTGCCTGAAGGCTGAATCAGCCTAGAGAGTAGACTTTTGACCGTGGAGCTTGACCAGACCTTGGAGGCTCGGAGGTACGACTGTGAACCGTCCGGCAATTTCGTCCCGTTGCATGAGCTTATCAATCTGCTAGCATCAGCTTATCAGCCGTAGAAATCGATAGCACTGCTAGGGCTGGGTTTGGGCTTCCGGGGCTTCATCGGACTCAGCCTCCTCAAAAACTTGTAGAACACATGACATATCTCGGCCTATTTGTTCTGGTTTTGGGCCTATTGTGGCGCATGTGTTATGTTTTGGTGGATATGGTAGTATCACCTTGATTGATTTGCAAAACAAAAAAAAAGGTATCATGGATCAATTTATAACCCTTCTCATTTTTCAAACATAGAATCATCTCTTGATTAATCCTTTTACATGAATAGATATATTATAGGTGGGCCCGTTCCATTTGGGAGTTGGGTCATACATAATACTCCCTCTCCCAAAATAAGTGTCATTCTCGCTTCCCGAAAAGTCAATATTTTCAAAATATCGGCAATTATATTAAAAATATATCAATATTTATGCTAAGTAACTAGATCATCGGAAAGATTTTAAGTCTAATTTTTTAATACGTTTATTTGAAGATTTAGGCGTTGACGTATTTTCTACAACATAATCAAAGTTAAGAAAGTTTAACTAGACGCTTCTCATTTTTTAGATAATGGATAATCGTATCCGGCCTCTACATCCAAGGATGTACACTGCCAAAGGCACGCTTCTCATAACGTCATTCTTTTTTGAGACGGGGGAGTATATGTATAGGTGTTATAGGGTAAGTGTGCGTGCGTGTTGTAAGCGTCTACGTACTATGTAATTCTCAAAAATAAAAAACTTGAAGTCGTTCTGCTTTTCATATATATACTCTGAACCAAATTAAAGATAAGGATGATCCCGTCACTCCAACCAAATAACGAATTAGGACCGTTCCATCCTAGAAAACAGAGATGAGATCACGCCATCTCCTTTTGTCCCTAGACCAAACTCAGGGTCAATTTGGTTGAGCTGTACGATGCTGTGAGGAAAAGTCATCCGGGCTATGAGGTGTGAAAAAAACTGATGTGGGCTGTGAAAAAACTGAAGGTTGTATCTTGGTTTGAGACTATATACATGTTGCTTAGAGTATACTATCACATTGGTTTCTTTATTTTCTTATTGATACTTCATTATTATTTTGTAATGAATCTGATTGACAGAAAATTACCAGTGCTCCATAGATGTAGTTTTATCTACCTTGAAAGAAAAAATAGTAATCAGGCGAAGGGATTACACGGTTGATATGCACCATTCTTGCTTCAGAATCTATCCTATGAATTTCTTCTGGAATTTTAAACTTAAACATTTGACTGGTCGCTTGTACCAAAAAAAAAGGACCATCATTTACCGACATGCACTTCAGTGTTAAGAGTCGAATTCACAATTTAAGTATGTTTGTTGATTTGTATAATTCTGCAAAATAGGTATATCTGATGCGGCACTCAATAAGACTAAACCGAAAGCTCATGGCTTCATGCTCTCTAAAAGTATCCTTTGTGTGTTTTGCTTTTAAAAAACAAAGCCACAGTTAGTGCACTATAAATCTGTTTGCTTGATAGAGAGGAAGCGATTCAGTAAAACAAAGAGAAAAAAAGATGAAGTATAGCTCTATATGAAAAAAGAAAACAAAGAAGGAGATCCATACTTGTTTATATGTGAACATGCAAGGAAGAGTGGCAGGAGCAGGATTCAGAAACTTACCAGTAGGGGGACATGCATGCATATGGCAAAGGCACTTCTATCTTCTTACAGCTCTCTTCACTCAGGATTCAGTTTCTTATAGAATGGAAGAGAACTGAGCTAAGAGAGAAGTGCAGAGAGCTTACTCTGCAAGATTTACAATTGTCTTCAGTCGCCTGCCGGGGACTCATTCAGTTGTGAATTGGTAAAACTCTTTAGAGCAGTCACTAACAGTTACTTCAGTAGTTCAGTCCATTTAATTCAATTGCATCTCAGACTGATTCCACCAATCTGCTGGTGTGGCGTTGGTCTTTCGATGTCCCACGTATTCAGATTTTGTCATTAGACAACTACTGCTAGTAATTGCAAATTGTTCTGTACACTGATAGGTTATGTCAGTTTCATTTTCATATGCTACTTGCGTCATATTTTGTCACTATACAACTACTACTCGTAATTGCAAATTGTTCTGTACACTGATAGGTTAAGCCAGTTTCATTTTCATATGCTACTTGCGTCATATTTTATCACTAGACAACTACTAGTACTGTTCTGTATACACTTCTAGATTCCGTCAGTTTCATTTTCACATGCTACTTGAGCCATGTTTTATCACCAGACAACTACTACTAGTAATTGCAAAATTGTTATGTACACTTTCATTTCATATGCCACTTGCGCCATCTCTTGTGATGACTCAAGGCGTGGAAAAATGACAATTAAGGAGCGTAGAAAATCCAGGTTTTTGGTGTGTGACCGTGACTCTTAGTTCGTCAGATAGACGATTCTGCAGATGGTGCAGATAGGAATGATTTTCCTTTGGACTTGAGAATTACGGTGGACAAAGGAGGGATGTAGAAAAATACTTATGCATAAGAATACTTATGCAAAAGATTTCAAATAAGAAAAATCAGCTTGTGAACAGTAGGACACGACTGATTGGCAGGCACTGCTTGCTGCAGCACCTCAAGCTACAGCTCTTCGTAGAAGAAAACAAGCAGCAGCGGCCGTGAATAGCGAATCAGACCTTTCACATAATGCAGCTCAAAACTAGTACTGATACCAAATTACTGTCTCCTTATGGAGAGTGTCAACGTGTTGTCCTTTCTACAAGCAGCGAACAGTCGATCACGATTTCCATGTTTTTACCCAAAAAAAAATGGTAGATCCGGATTGCATCGTTGGGATATCTGTTCAGTTGCAATCATCTCAGCTAGTCAACCTCTCCGGTCTCCACTCTGTCATGTGAGTATTTCTATCCGGGAATATCAAATATGGAATGTCGATCATTGGGCATTGCCATTGCCACCCTTGCTCCAAATCCAGCAGAAGCTTCCTACGAAAATTCTCGTATTCTTTTGCGGCGCCATGCGAGATGCGCATATGCAGGTTGGTGGTGTAAGCGTGCGGGTGTAGCTGCCATGAATCTGCAGCTTCCTTTTTAAAAAAATAATAATCAGGAAATCCCATTTGCTGCCACCTGCTACATTATGGACACGTGTGATTGCTGGGAATCAGAACCCATACCGCTGAACAGATTGTGTCTGGCTGGCACAGTGAGGGCGGTATGATTATGTCAATTGCAGAAGATGCTCTGTTTGTGGGATCTTGAATCTCTGTTGTTTTTCCAAGGCAAGCATCCAAGTTACACGAGGTATGAAACACTTGTCAGATAGATAGCTGCAAGTGTACAGATATACTCCCTCCGTCCACTGAGTTTGTCACCCCGGATTCCGTGCCATCTTTTTTTCGATACTTCGTCTTATTCATTTTTTTTTTGCACAAATATAATTTATTTTGTTACGGCTTATTATATCAATAAAGATACTTGAATATTGATTAATTTATTTTATGGTTTGCATAAATATTTTTGAATAAGACGGATGGTCAAACATGAAGTTCAAAAGTCAAAAACGACAAACTCCATGGGACAGAGGGAGTATCACACTTGCCTGACAGTGACGCTAACGGTAATGGTTGTTTCCTTCACTTTCAGCTGAGAGCCTAAGAGAACGGTAATATTTTTTTTTGATGAAATGAGAACTGCAATATATATCTGCGTGATTTGTCATCTGAACAAAACGTGCAAGCAGTAAAACAAGAGTAGCATCACTGACAAACACACTGCTTTCTTAGCTACCTGATTTCCTCCAGCTTTCAATCATCTTATCATCAATCCTGGCTTCAGTTTCACCTAACCGACCATCCGAATCACCTCTCGGCATGTTTTCCATAGTGAACGTCCTTTCACACGAGAAAAGAAAACCATGGCCGCGAATGCTCCGAGTCAAACCGCGGCAAAAGCAAAGGACCCTTTAAGTGACAAGAAAGCCGATCTCTTTGGCCATTTGGTCTGACTATTTCGGCAAACTGGTAGTTTAAAACTTGTAATTTGATACGGCGACTTTAGCTTCCGTGATGCTATCCATTTTTTAGGGCACTGTGTGCAGTGCAGCTGGTGACCAAATCCCCCGTGTTCCGGTGACAAAACTAAAACATTATGCTCGGTCTTACCTTACATGCAGCGTTGCTGACACTACAAGTTCTTCAGTGATTACGTCATCGTGCTATCCGTCGCCTTAACGAATCTCCCTGTTGTCAACTCAAGGTTATAAGAAGCTCTACCGAAGACTAACTTTTTTTTTAGGCTAAGGGCCTGTTTGGTTCCCATGGGACTAGGGACTAATTTTTAGTCCCATTTAAAAGATGTTTAGTCAAAAAAGGACTAATAAAGGACTAGAGCTGACTATTTGGTGACAAGAGTTCAAAGCACAAATGAGTTGACGACCGACAAGAAGCACAGACTAGTCGATCCCAATTAGACTCTCAAGAGGGGCTAATGGACTAGGGGACTAGATTGGGACTAAAAATTAGTCCATTAGTCTTGTTGTTGGATAAATTAGGGAATAATTGAGACTAAAATTAGTCCCTAGTCCCTGTAGGAACCAAACATGGCCTAATTCTTCTGGATATATTTTATGTTGCGGCTAATTCTGTTGGATACTTGAGAAGCAAGGAAAGATTTGGCTAATCTGCCTCAGAATTATGCGTGTCTTGCACGATCTCCCTGAAGTCTGAATTTTTTCATGGATGTTGATGGATTGCAGCACTAAAATGCTTGATTACATGTCAGCTATGACATGGGTTACCTCAAGTAGTGCTTAGTTTCGAGACTCACAATCTTATTAACAATTTGGAGTTCGATTGCCTCGACCCTCAAATTCTTCATTTGCTTGATATATATAGGGTCCGACTTATAAACAGGTGACAAAAGAACAATGGGAGTTTTTAATAATCTCCTACTTCTCTCAACTTTCACTTTTATTTAAAGCAAATAATTGAGTAAGGAAAAACTCCAAATCACAGACGCAAACTTTGCCTCGGCCTATTGAGTACTTAAAGTTCAGTGTAAATTCTGCAAGAAAAGAAAAGGTAATTTATCTACATTGGTGATTATGCAAAAGATTGAATTTTTACACTGACAATACATGCTGCAAAAAATGACCAACATGAGCCGGCCTGGATGCTATATTAATTCCAGAAGAAATCTGGATTGCTGTCTCCATCAAATGATATTCAATTCCTATCCAAAATTAAAATGTTTGCAAGATATTTGCAGGTCACACCTCTAATCAGTCTCATTAAATTAAATATTACATGGTGGTGACATTAGACCAAGGTCGTGGAGAAGTCCTACTCTCCTAGCATCTCTCGTGTTGTTCTACTAAGCACTGTAGAAGTTTCAGTTTCCGTCCTCACCACTCCCTTTCAAATTGATGAATTTGCTTTCGCAGCCACGGAATTTGGAAGCACCTAACTGAGATGTTTGAACCTCTGATCCGTCTTTCTAGGCCTGGCATTTTTTTTTTTTTAGAGTTTCAGGGTCCAAGACCCCGGCCTTTCAAATGTATTAAAAAGACCACAAACATTCAGAGTTTACAGCGCAGGATGCTTAAAGCATCAGAACCCATGAGACGATCAACCTTGCTCCCTGGCAAGATGATTAACCTGACTTAAGCTACAAGTACTACGAGTATTGAAAACAAACTAAGGAAGAAAATCCAGAACCAACATTTGGCTTATTACAGTTTTTGAATGATAATTGGAACAAACGACCATCCTTGAGCATTTTCTATCACTGCCTTGTGATGCTTTTACCGAAGACTTGCAGAACACAGCCACATGACTAATATATTTCATTTAGAGCTTCATTTAGGTCATTCCACCAATCTTGACCAGGCTTCTTCTCCATTGTCTTGAAAGCATCCTCATCGGCCCGCATAAACTTCAACTAGCGCCTTCGGGTAACCACAGAACGGTTCTTGCTGTCACCTTCAGCTTTGCTATGTATGATTTGAGTATAGCTTTTCTTCTCTGCTGGACACAGAACCAGCCAACTTTCCAGCAAACCTATTACTTTGTAGTAGAGCACATCCATACTCTTCCACCCAGTATTCTGAAAATAACACTCATTCCTGAGTTTCCATAAAGACCAAATAGTAGCAGAAGTAATCATGTTAACTAAGATGTTTCTTTTTTTATTACTAAGCCAAAAGGTACCAACATTCACTATATCCAAGCCAATCTGAATACCCAGAATCTCAGACCAAACATCCCAGATCCTTCTAGCTACAACACATTCAAAAAATAAATGCATACAGGATTCTTTTTTCCTCACAGAACAAACAGGTTTCATCTTTGACTTTTCTTCTTTTTAGCTAAATTATCCCTAGTCAGTACTCTATTGTGCATCAACGACCAAAGGAAGCACTGTACTCTAGGTGGAATTTTCAAATGCCAAACAGCTGGAATATGGGTCTGATGTATACCTCTATAGTTGATGATCTTATACAGTGATTGTGAGGTATAAGTGCCATTGGCAGTATACTGCCAAATCATCTCATTCTCCTCCTGGGAAAACTCAATAGATGAAACTAGCTCAATAATCTCTAACCAAGATTGGTATTGTTCCTCTGTCAGATTTCTTCTAAAAGTACATTTCAGAGTAACCCCATCCCAAAGTTCAGCTATAGATTTACCATCCTCATTCAGAATTCTATAAAGAGGATAGAAAAGGACAGCCGGACTAGTTGTTCCTACCCAAGTGTCCTCCCAAAGCCCTGATCTTCTTACCATTTCCCACTTTCCATCTATATCCCACATTTGCAGCCTTAGTGGCCCACATAAAACCTCTAAAAAACTAGAAGCCCTGATTAGTTTGGTAGCCATGATGTTGGGTTTCTTAGTTTTATACTTGAAATCAATAAGCTCTTTCGAGTTTATCATGGTCACTTGTTGTATCTCTTTATCCAAGAGGCTAAGAGACAGATATTGAGATCTCTCGAGGCTAGGAACCCCTAAACCACCATACTCCTTTGCAATAGACACTAATTCCCGGTTTGCTAAGTGATACCTATGATGATTTTCTTCATCATTCCATAGGAAGTTTCCCATATGTGTATTCGGAAGTTGGATGGCCCACTTTGGAAACTTAATAAAAGATAGAAGGTACACTCGGTATACTAACTAGGCAAGCTTTTACCAACACTAATCTAGCGGTAGAGACAAAAGTTTGCCTCTCCAAACTGCTACTCTACCCAGGATTTTATCTACTAGGGGTTGAACATCCTCCCTAGAAAGGTTTTCATAATGAAGAGGGATTCCTAGATACTTTAAAGGGAATTGACCTATGGGACAGGCTAGAATATGGGCTAACTCATGCACTTCCCCATCTCGGGTTCATTGGGACCATTTCACTCTTGTGGAAATTGATCCTCATCCCGCATGAGATGTTCATACCACATAAGTACCCCTTTAAGATTTTCTAGGCTTGTTTTATCTCGCTTTTGAGAACAATAGAGTGTCATCGGCATATTGTAATGCTATGATGCCTCTGGGTTTAAAACTTTCTAGAAGACCTTTGATCAAACCTTTAGACATTGCTTTTTGTAGCATCCTAGAGAGCCTATCACCTACGGATTAAATAAAAATGGAGAGAGGGGATCTCCTTGTCTCAAGCCCTTTCCACGGCTTAAAAAGGAACCTTCTTCCCCATTCACCATAATGCCAACAGAACCCCCTATGACTAGACTTTTTATCCAATCTATCCATTTAGGATTTGAAACCCCTATTCGCCAACATTTGAAGCGAAAGGTCCGGGACACTCTATCATATGCTTTCTCGTAGTCGGTTTAACTAAGACTCACGGATCCCCACTATGGTTGATGCTATGAACTAATTCATGAGCAGTAACTACACTCTCTAATATATATCTTCCTTTAATAAAAGCTGATTGGGTTGGAGATACAATCTTTTTGTACAATAGGGGCTAATCTGTTGGTAAGCAACTTTGAGAAGATCTTAAAACTACAATTAAGCAAACTAATGGGTCTAAACTATTTCATATTGGAAGCATCTCCTACCTTAGGGATGAGGGTAACAATAGCATAGTTTAGCCTAGATAGATCCAAGGTACCCTTATGAAAATCATCAAAAAGTGCAATGATATCTCCCTTAATTAGGTCCCAAAACTTCGATAGAATAAAAAAGATAGTCCATCCGGGACGGGGGCACCTTACGCATAATGACCAAAAATAGCTTCCTTAATCTCCTTTTTTCAGGAGAAAGGAGCCACTAAACTATCATTATCATCCGAGAGAAATTTTATCTATATCTTCCCAAAACCCATCTCCTAGTTTAGCTCCTACATCGGCTCTTTACCAAACAGTTTTTTTGTAAAAGTACGTGGCAATCTTCATCATACCATATTTGATCATACACATGTCAAGAGGGACCTTCTAAATATTCTATACATTTCTTCCACGCTTCTATAATTTGCTACAGCTTGAAAATAGGCATTGTTCCTATCTCCCTCTAAAATATTCCTATCTACGGATCTTTGTCTCAATTTGATCTCCTCTAAAGCCCAAATCGGGTCTAATTCTTCTTCTATTTTCTTCATTCTTTCCTCTTCTACATCCGATAAAAGCTCTACTTTCTAGGATAAGCTCTAACTTAGCAAACTCGGTGACAATGAAGCCTTGAGTTTGTTTTGTCTTCGCTACTTCATTGGTCGCCCACCCTCTAATCATTCTTTCTAGGCCTGGCATTTTTCTTCAGTGACTTTTTTTTTTTATTATTTTGCTAATTGATGTAATGTGCAACATCGCGTCTTGTGTCTAGATGGAATTTCCGACAAGCTTTTGGCTCCGGCTCGCTCATCAGTGAAGGCTCTGCTTATTAAGAAAAGTCAGTCAGCACGGATGAAGCGACGACTAGCGTTTAAGATCACGGATTGGGTGAATTAGCACGATGCATGGTCAAGCAACGCAACTGTTGGATAATCTTGTGTTCCCCGATGATGTATTTGTCATGGTGAAGACGGTTCGGTAAGATCGTTATTAGAATTTGAATAATCACGTTGGCGGGAAAAGCGTTGAAGCCGAGGAGGCGTCGGAGGAGCGGGGTGACCGCGGACACGACGTCTAGCGATTCTTTGCGTGTGTTTCTAGCCAACTTGTATCACTGTTAACGTCGGTTTTCGTTAAGTAAGTGTGTGTATTAGCTATTGGTATAAATAGTTGGATGTTTGGAGCGCATGTTAGCGCATCAGTTACTTTGTAATCGTGTTTGTACTCGAGTTGAATCAAGGTGAAAAGGGGCACCGTCACCCCGTCGATTGCCGTGGTGTTCATCATGTGGGTTCGTCCAAATTTCATCCTTGTTCTTGCGCAATCTCGTGTCTAGGCTTAGCCACTTCGCGTTTATGCTTGAGATCGATTGATTCCCGGCCAACACGTGGTATCAAAGCCGCTCAATCACCAAGCACAACCACCACATAGCGTGTGTCCATGTCGGCGGTGACGGCGACGGGAGCCGGGCGATGGAGGTTACCGGCAACTCTTCCCCGACGCTAACATCGACGAACTACACCCGGTTGGAGTATACCGTGCAAAGCGATCATGGAGGAGCAAGGGTGGTGGGGATCGTGGAGCCGTCGGGCCGAGCGGCGCGAGCTCTGACGGAGGCAGAAACCGCCAAAGACAAGAAGGTGCGCACACACTTGTTTCAGTGTCTCTCTGATGATCTACTGATGCAAGTTGCGAAGAAGAAGAGTGGGAGAGAGGTGTGGGAGTCACTCAGGGCAAGGTTTGTAGGGGCAGAATGTGTTAGAGATGCACGGCTACAAACTTTGCGAGACGCAGTTTGATGCACTCAAGATGAAGGAGGAAGACACCGCCGACGAAGTTTCTTTGGAAAACCGACGGCAATGTCGGTTAGATTCAATAAACTAGGTGGGACCATGGAGGATAGGGCCATGGTGAAGAAGTCGATTCGACACCGTGTTCGGCAGATTCATCCAAGTCGGGGCGGGATCGAGCGTAACCAAGATCTCGAAGACAATGGAGTTTGATGATGCCATTGGACGCCTCGGGACATATGAGGAGAGAACGGCAAGTCAAGAGGAGGAAGATCGGCGGTGGTCAGGTGCTTCTCACTCAAGCCGAGTGGGATGGACGACGTAAGAAGACCCGGTGGTGAAGGGTCCGTGGTGGCAAGTCATCGCTCGGTGGTCGAGGTAGAGGGCATGGACGTGGTGGAGGCCGAGTGGCCGAGGTGGACGTGGAGATGCGGGAAGCACCGAGAGGAAAGACAAGAGTCATATCAAGTGTTTCGGTGCAAGCTCAATGGTCACTATGCAAACCCGTGCCCAAACCTCGAAGAAAGATGAAGAAGCTCATCATGTGAAGGCGAGAGATGGAGCCATCGGTGTTGTTTGTTGAGTTAGAGGTGGATAACCGAGGGGAAGTTAATGTAACACCCAGGTGTTAATTACCGGTTAAACAATGGATTTGGCCAAAGACAAGTGTATTAATTGCGTGGTCATGAACTCCACAATAAAAGCCATAAAGGGTTCATGTTGAGCAATTGCCTCGAAAATGCCCCGATTGGCTTAAAACCCCGGTTTAAGGAGTTATTAAGTTCTTTGTTTTTTGACCAAAGTGGAATTATATTTTTTCGGGCGAGATATGAAGTTTGACCTTTAAGCCAAATTGGAGATTTTGAGAAGTTCAACAAAAGTTATTCTTGGGTCAAGTCGTGATTCAGCTCCTAAGTACCTCAAATATATCACTCAAGTTGGAAAGAAAAGTTGATTTCGGGACTTAGAATATTCTAAGTCCGGAAAACCATGAATATGGATCGACATCTCGCGTTCTCGAGATTTTGTTAAGCAACTTGAGTTGGACCAAAAAGCAGATTTGAGTTTATGCTTTGAGGACCAACATATCAAAAGTTGGGATCGGTCAAAGTTGATTTGACAAGGTTTTCACAACAGTTTTTAATCCTTTTAAATTCATTGACAAGGCCAAATTGGCATGCGATTATCTCTTAATCCGAGCGACTAATGATCATGGGGCTTTTATAAAAATTGAAGATTGATCAGTGGTGAGCATTTTTTGCTTTTTGGCCCATGTCAGATTTAGCCGGAAACGGCCCAAATCGACACCTAAGTCGGCCTCGATCAAACCCGCCATCCGTTTTGGGAAATGCCCCCTATGGGCGACGCGTCCGTGCGCTGGAGGTTTCGAGCCGCCGACGCCATTGCCACGTTCCCCATCTTCGTGTCGCACGCGTCGGGGGTCGCTGTCGGGTTGGTGAGGTCGAGGACGAGTTCCTCAATCCCCCTCGCTCCTTTTCTCTCTCTTGCTCTCGTCGTGCTCGCGCGGCGCGACGCCATGGCCATGGTCGGCCGAGCTCCATGGCCGTCGCCGTTTCCCTTCACCCCAACCTCCTCGCGCCGAGCCAACATTTACTTCTCCTTTACCTTGGCCTCCCTTCCTTCCTTCGCGCTGCGCATGCGGACCGAGGCTGCCGGCGCCGTTCGCCGTGGCCGCCGCCATGACTTCGCGCGTGGGTGCAAAGCCCTGCGGCTACCTCCAACCGGGCCAAGGGCCGGGCGTGGATGCGCCCGGTGCCGCCTTGGCTCGCCGGCCCTCCTCCCGCCGTCGGCAACCGGCCGACGGAGGCGGCCCGCCGCGTCCCCGCTCCTGCGTGCTCGGCATCGAAGAAAGAAGAAGAGAGAGGAGAAGGAAGTAGAAGAGGGACCTAATTGGGAATCGGCAAAGCTCGGAGGTAGGTGAGAAGATTTTAACTCATATAAATAGTACTTTGTACCTGTTAAGTAATTTCGTAAAAGTTCGGGGTCCTGGCGTAAAGTGCCAAGCCGGGCTTGGGCAGGCCCCCGGCTGGGCCTCGCCGTCTTGCCACACAAACCGGCCCACACCGGCTTTTTCTATTTCCGGGCGGGCAACTTCAAAGCCCGATGGCCTTTTTCCATTTAGCAAATGAATTTCCAATTTCTTTGTTTTGAATAGTCGAACTTTGCGAATTTTATAGAAATTTAAATAGTGTTTCAAAAATTCTAAAAATTTTTGTAGGGTCTTCTTATGAGTATGTTTACATATGAAAATTATGAAACTTGAGTTTTGAGTAGTTCTTGCATGTTTTAAAAATACAAATTTTAATTGAAAAATGCATCTTCCATGATTTTTAGAAAATAAAATATATTTCCAAAATTCATGAAAATTTATTTGGTGCTGTTTTATGGTATGACCTTCTTGTATAAAAAGTTTGGGGCCATTTTGAAAAAGTTAATTTATTTATTATTTTATGCTTTATTTGTTTAATTAGAAAAAAGAGAGTAGTTAGTGTAAATGAACTAGGTTTGTTGTGTGCTTTGGGATTATTTTGTGAAACTTGGATCATACCACAATCAGATGGTCCTTGAGAACTCCTTAGGGCAATGGTGATGATATCTTGTAGAGTAGTTCAACAAGTTGGTTTTGTTGGGTTGCAACTTTATCGTAAAAGAAAGTTGTACTCAAGATGTTTATCATTTCATGCATCCATTAAGCATCATATTTATATTTCGTCACGCTAAAGCATGCATCATTATTTACGTGTAGTAAACGAGTGAGTGATGTGGTTCACAATGGTCGAGCTTCGAAGAAGATTCATCCACCGATGGTGTTGGTGCCAAGTGTGACTTCGGTGATCCTTCTACGGAATATAACTTTTCCCCTCGCAACACGAGGCAAGCCCCGGTTACATTAAACCCTTCCTTGATGTTTTAAAAGCTTTATACCACTTAATGTTTATGATATGTTGCATTAAGTAATTAGGAGTTGAGTGATAACCTAATTCTTTGCACTTTCATCCTTGATTATTGCTATACCATTCTTGTTAACCCTGTTTAATTTTGAAAATGCTTAGTGATGCTTAGCCATGCTTAATTAGTTAGACTTTTTGAGTCAAAATGTGCTAAGTATTCAAACATAGCCCGAATGGGCAGTTGTTGAGAAAGGATGCTATCTTATGAAACCATATTGGAACATGGTGTTTAATTTGAGATCGGTCGGGGTAATTTGCACCGAGAATGGAGTCTCGGTGTAGTATTCCGGCTTGTCGATTAAGGACCGTTCGTTGTAAGCAATGTGGGTGAGACTTTGGAACGCACACCGCGCCCGAGGTCTTTTGACCAATGGCACGTCAATGTCAAGGCGCCGCCCAGTGACGGTCGAAACTAGTCTTGACCACATACTCCGGTAAGAAGCCGATCTCTCGGGGTGTCAAAATCTAAACGCATACAACCGCAAGACTTTGGGAGTGGAGAGATGGCGGGAGTAGCGTGTACACTCATGGGTTAAAGTCCCGGATGCCCGTGGGTTAGATTCCCGGGTGTGAGGTGTACTTGTGTTTCTCGGGTGGCGAGGACGCGGTTCCGATTTTTGAGTATCCAAGAAAGGGTTGATATATGCAAGCTTAGGTGCTACATATGTCGTGGTGGAAAGAACTCCCCACTGGGTTAATCGATTTCAAAATCGCCGTGCTTCTCGGACATGGAGACTCGGTTTCCCCCTTACATCGTAGATTAATTATGAAACTATGAAGAGTTGGAATAAGTGATGGAATATCTAAGAAGTGTGTGCTCTAGTGTAAGATCACCTAGAGTAGGTGAGATACTAAATTGGGATTAAAATATTAAAAGTAAGGATTCACTACTAGTAAGCTTTTCTCGCAAAAAGAGTCCTTGATTCTTGCTAAAAGCCTTACCTTGAATCCTATTAGACCAACATTCACGAGTCTTCTCCTATTTTCTTTAGTCGGGTAAGTCTTGTTGAGTACTCCCGTACTTTCGGGGTTTGTTAACCCTTGTTGCGTGTCTTGACTCGTCTTTGTTTAACCAAGGTTATGTCGGTGGGCTCGACATGATGGGTGTCTTCTAGTTCTACCTAGCTTCGTAATTAAGTTAAGTTTATTCAAATGTAATTTATTCATATTTTGGTAAAATTATGTTATTATTCTTCCTTTTCGATCTATATTCTTGTAACAAATGTTGTAATGTTGTAGCTACTCCTTTGTTGATCCCTGGTATGAGTTATCAACGGGGCTTCTTAAGTTATCGGGTGTATACGCACAAATTGCCGAGGTCTTTGGGACAATGACAGTGCGGGTGGGCCCGAGAATTAGGAGGTTACATTACAAGCACTCAACCGAGAGTTCAAGGCAAGATGTGTGCGAATGGTGGATCTATGCGGCTTTAATTGCATTTTCTTTGGTAATGGTGAACCCACAGGAGATACCTGGTGTCTTGATAGTGGAGCAAGCAACCATATGACTGGAGACAAGGAAAAGTTCAGAGAAATTGACTCTACTTTCTCTGGTAAGGTAAGATTTGGTGATGGTTCTCTTGTTGACATTAAATGGGTATTGGCTCAATTATGTTCAAAGGAAATGATGGTAATCAGTGGTTACTTAGAGATGTTTATTACATTCCTAAACTTAGAGCAAACTTGATTAGTCTTGGTCAGTTAGCTGAACATGGTCATAGAGTAGTGATGGATGAGGACATTATCACTATCAAAAAAAAAGCCCACATAGATTGATCATGTGTGTTGAAAGAAGTGGAAATAGACTATACAAGATTGGGCTCGGTGTTGGAGAACCCGCTTGTCTGTTAGCTAGTGTGGAGGATCGGGGATGGTTGTGGCATGGTAGGTTAGGCCATGTAAGTTTTCATGCACCGAAACAAAGCTAGTTGACAAGGAGATGGCGTGTGGAGTACCACCGATTCGTAAAACCGGTCGAGGTTTGTCGGTCATGCCTTGTTGCAAAACAAGCTAGATTTTCATTTCCTAGAAGTGCATTGTGGGAGAGCAGATGAGCCATTGGGGCTAGTTCACATTGATTTGTGTGGACCCATTACACCAGTTTTAGTTAGTGGCAACAAATATTTTATGCTTTGTGTTGATGATTGCACTAGATGGTGTTCGGTGTTTATGCTTAAGTCAAAGGATGAAGTCAGTAAATGCTTTTGTGAAATTCAAGGCTCAAGTTGAAAATAAGCGCAATGATAAGATTAAGGTGCTTAGGTCCGACAGGGGGTGGTGAGTTCCTCAATGGAGCTTTACAAGCCGTCTGCGTGACTGTGCCGGGATTAGGGAGACGATTTTATCGCACCTTATACACCACAAATGTAATGGGGTGGTAGAAAGAAAAAATAGAACGATTATGGAGATGACTAGAGCATTGATGAAGAGCATGAAGGTTCCCGGAAGATTTTGGGCGAGGCGGTCAGACATGCAAGATATTTGATTAATAGGTTGCCAACTAAAGCCATGGGTTATAGAACCCCATATGAAGCATGGAATGGCAAGAGACCACATCTTGGTCATTTGAGAATCTTTGGGTGTAAAGGTTATGTCAAGATCGTGGAAACCATTTTTCAAGAAATTAGATGATAGAAGTGTGCCAATGGTCTATTTTGGCATAGAAGAAGGCAGCAAGGCTCATAGAATGTTCAATCCACAGACTAACAAGATTGTTGTTAGCGGGGATGTGGTATTTGAAGAAACAAATGAAGTGGGATTTGGGATGCTGCGTAAACCGAGAAATTTCAAGGTTGAGATGGAGATGGGGAGTGGAGATCTCATCTCTATGGAGATTTAGAACTGGAGGTTGATGGTGAGTATCATGGAGAACATCCGGGTGATCGAGTAGTGGTGATAGTGGAGAGCACCAATCTTTGTAGACAGGTTCGGGGAGTGGTTAACTCGACGAAAATCCGACAATGTAAGGCAATTCAAAGATTACCACACTCGGGAGATCGAGTCGGGACAATGATCGGGCTATGATTGATGCACTTGACGGTGATGACTATGATGAGACACCATTGAGAGTTAGAAATCTAAATGAGATATATCAAAGATACCAATGTTGTGAGTCTTGGATCGAGATCCAGATAAAGAGGAGGATTCCGAGAATTGAAAAATTCGTAAGGAGTTTGAGAAGAAGATGAACAACAAGGCTAATGCAATTGGTTGCAACTACATTGCTCTTTGTCATGGAGGAGCCATCGAATTACAGTGAAGCTGGCTGATGATCCAAACCGGGTGCAAGCTATGGATAGTGAAATGCAGTCCATCTGTAAGAATGGAACTTGGGACCTAGCAAGGTTACCACTTGGCCAGAAAGCAATTGGGCTCAAGTGGGTATACAAGTTAAAGAGAGATGCAGATGGGAAGATTATCAAACACAAGGCCAGGCTTGTAGCCAAAGGATATGTGCAACAACAAGGTGTTGATTTTGAAGAAGTATTTGCTCTAGTTGCAAGACTTGACACTATCAGAATGATCCTAGCAATGGCAGCAAATAGAGGGTGGCAAGTTCATCATCTTGATGTGAAAACTGCCTTTCTTAATGGTGAATTGGAAGAAGAGGTATATGTTGCACAGCCTGAGGGATATGTTCAGAAAGGGAAAGAGAAGATGGTGTTGAAGCTCAGCAAGGCATTGTATGGGCTAAGACAAGCACCAAGAGCTTGGAACATAAAGCTTGATAAATCTCTGAAGAAGCTTGGTTTCAGTAAATGTGCTAGTGAATCTGCAGTCTATAAGAGAGGAATTGGAACAGACGTGGTGATAGTAGGTGTATATGTTGATGATCTAATTGTGACTGGTGAGAGTGTATCTGAAATAGAAAAATTCAAGAAACAAATGACTTCACAGTTTGAGATGAGTGATTTGGGTTTACTGTCATTTTATCTTGGGATTGAGGTGAAGCAGCTAGATGATCATATCACAATTAGACAAAGCAGCTATGCAAAGAAAATACTATCACAGTTTGGCATGGGGGATTGTAATACAACCAAGTTTCCAATGGATCCAGGAGCAAAATTAGATGCAGATAAGCAGGGACAGAGAGTGGATGCAACTGAATACAGGAGAGTGATTGGTTGCTTGAGGTACTTATTGCATACAAGGCCAGATCTTTCATACTCTGTTGGAATTGCTAGCAGGTTTATAGAGAAGCCTACTGTTAAGCATAGGAATGCAGTGAAACAGATCCTGAGGTATTTGAAAGGTACACTTAACCATGGATTGGTGTACACTCAAAACAAGACAGTAAGAAGAGGAGCTAGTTGGGTATTTTCGTGACAAAGTTGATGTTGGAGGTGACCTCGTGGGAAGGAGGAGCTTTGGTGGCATGGCATTCTACCCGAATGAGAGTTTAATTACTTGGTGTTCATTCAAGGAGAAGACAGTGGCCATATCATCTTGTGAAGCTAAGTTTATGGCAGCTACAGAAGCAGCTAAGCAAGCCTTGTGGCTCAGGACTCTGTTGAGTGAGCTGGTGAGTGGAAAACCAAAGAAAGTGGTGTTGTTTGTGGATAACAATTCAGCAATTGCATTGATGAAGAATCCTGTGTTTCATGGACGCAGCAAGCATATAGATATCAAGTATCACTTCATCAGAGAATGTGTTCGGCGTGGTCAGATCTTGGTGAAAAGAGTCTCGCACAACCGAGCAAAGAGCGTATGCTCGACGAAGCCTTTGACCGCAGTGAAGCCGGTCATGATCCATTTCTTTGGGAGTTAGAGAACTTCGGTGATCATCAAGATTAGGGGGAGATTGTTGGATAATCTTGTGTTCCCGATGATGTATTTGTCATGGTGAAGACGGTTCGGTAAGATCGTTATTAGAATTTGAATAATCACGTTGGCGGGAAAAGCAGTTGAAGCCGAGGAGCGTCGGGAGGAGCGGGGTGACCGCGGACACGACGTCGGCGATTCGCTGCGTGTGTTTCTAGCCAACTTGTATCACCGTTAACGCCGGTTTTCGTTAAGTAAGTGTGTGTATTAGCTATTGGTATAAATAGTTGGATGTTTGGAGCGCATGTTAGCGCATCGTTACTTTGTAATCGTGTTTGTACTCGAGTTGAATCAAGGTGAAAAGGGGCACCGTCACCACCCCGGTTGCCGTGGTGTTCATCGTGTGTTCGCCCAAATTTCATCCTTGTTCTTGCGCAATCTCGTGTCTAGGCTTAGCCACTCCGGCGTTTATGCTTAAGATCGATTGATTTCGGCCAACAAAGAACGCACCTTGAAACTCGCAAACCGCCATCCACAAGAAGGAGACGGAGCCCTACAATGGTGTGTGATGATGCGGTACCGGGCGTGTGGACCTCTGCCGTCCCGACGATCGCTAGTTTGGATTCTTTTCTGGCGGCTACAATGCAGGCCACGAAGCCATGGCGATCATCGCCCCAGTACGTCACTAGTCGATCGAGAAGGTCGGTCCCAAATTGGAATATCGGCGCCAGAGAGCTAGCTTGGGCCCCTGTCATGTTCATGCATGCACCCTAATCATCGTGTTCATCATACCAGTCGCAGACGAGCCTTATAATTAGCCCATCACGGTCGTTGACAACCATCGTAAAAAACGCCACTTGTGTTGGGCACGGGCACCTGGCCGGGCCGGGCTGCATGGTGTGCTTGGGCGAGGCTACGCCCTGATCGAAAACAGGGTCGCGGTCATAGAACAACGCCCATTTCGCCACGTTTTCGCCGAGGCGGAGGCGGATGCGTGCTCTTCGCTGGATCGGGCGTCAGGGATCGAGGCGCGAGGGCGAGGCGGCGTGGCGCCGCTCCGCTCTCGAGAGCCATGATTGCCATTGTTTAGCGTTAGAATGGATCGACTGCGGCGTAAGTGCGTGCATGGCGCGCAGGCGCAGGGCAGCGGCAACACCCTAGAAAATGCGCGGCGCGCGCCTAGGCCAGGCGAGATGCGGCGTGGTCACCGGGTACTGGCAGGCCGTGGGGCGGGGCCGCCGCCCGCCAGCGGCTGGTCGCTCGGGCATCTTGAATTCCACTGCTCTGTCGCTGATTTATTTATACACCAAACTTAAACCGTGGATACATTACATGTGCGGCGAGTGACAGCTCTGAGCAAATTTAAAAATAGCATTAACATTTGTGTCTCCAATAAAAATCTTCTATGAAAATATATTCAGTAATCGATTTAATGGTGTTTATCTTGTATCATAAATCTTACCTTTTTATATAACTTTAATCAAAATGTGAGACCAATATATTGGTGATATATATCATCGCACCATCAGTGTACCACCACATATATGGACTAACTAAATTTTATGAGTTGGTTCTGTCGTGGGTTCGACAATAATCACGTTGTTTGACTTGGGTCAATGCGTGAGTCTTCGATGGCTTAAGTAGTCATAACACTAGGCGTCTCAGCCCTACACTAGTGATGTTTTTTCATGTCTGGATTGCTGAATCGAGTTCTTACAACAAAGATGAAGAGAGAGAGAGAGGTAGGTGTAGGGGAGCGCTATGCTCATGTTCTATGGATTCGATGGCTCGGGCGAGGAGCCAACCCAAGGTGAGTGTCTGTAGAAGTCTATGGTACGATCTATTGTGGAATGTTTGATCCTCTCTACAAGTGCCCATGTCCTGTCTTATAGGATGTCCATTCGCTTGGACTCTCCTTGGTGTCCTCGTGCGCGCTTCTTTGTCTTAGTAGCGGGGGACCGACAACGCCGCAACTGCCCTATGGCGCCTTCTGCTACTACTTTGTTGCCCGTCAAGTGTTGTTCATGACCCACAGGCGGAGGCTAGGGGTTGGGGGGGTCATGCCCCCTTCCCTAACGATGTTGAAAATTTTTGCCACCTAAACCCTTATGTTCCGCCCACATATCAGATCATGCTTAGATACCTGACAGATTCTAAGGAATATTCTTGGTGTTAGTCGTGGTTGGAGCTGTCCTAAACCAAGGGAAGACATCGTCCGACGAGGCTCTTGAGCCCCTAGGCATGGGTGACCTGAACCGGAGGATTTGGCGACTTAATTAGTTGTCTTAATGACAACCAATATGTCATCACACAATCGGCATGCCATATATATGGGTTAACTAAATTTTAGTGAGCTGGACTCACGTGATCTAAAATGTAGATGTACATTTTAGAGACCATGTGAATTCCTCAGTTATCTCGGGTATGTTGGAGGAATATAAATGGGTTAGAATGCTAGCTAAAAATTAGGATATGGATATGTATAGTATTGGTAATGTAATACATGTTGACGGATGATTTTTAACAATATAATATAGATAATTAAATATATATTAGTAAATGATATGGTTTGTTAATGACAATGTGAATGGTTCAAATGAAAACAAAATATCATGAGCTAGTGGATGCTCATGTGGACACTTTGCATGGAGATAAAATCGAATGTTCTAGCGAATGTTGATGCCGACAATTTGCATGACAGAAAAATAGCCAAGTGGGATTTTGCTTTATAAGAGATATACATCGTACTCCTTTGTCCCTAAAAAAGACTGTCACCGTGGGATGCGTGCCATAAGTTTGACTCAATTTGTAGAAAATACGTGCAACATTTAAATTTTCAAATAAATTTGTTAAAAAACTAGACTTGAAGATCTTTCCGATGATGCTAATTACTTAGCACAAATGTTTTTATATTTTAATATATAATTGCCGGCATTCGTGTCTGCCGGAAAGCGCAGTGACAATCTTTTAGGGACGGAGGGAGTAGTACCTAAAAGGCGTCTAGCACACTATGCCTAGGGATTGGAAGTGTATTTTTACTCTTTTTTCCCCCAATTTGCAGGCATTGGAAGGTAAACGACACTCTCAACCACCCGATTGCGTACAAAACGTTTGAACAACCTCTTCCGGAAAGAGAGGGTAAAATGTCAGCTCACACCAGATCGATCAATACTTTCCTGATTCCGCATCACTTACTTTAAAAGCAAGAGAGAGAGAGAGAGAGACAGAAAAACAAATAGCGAGGAGAGTTGATTTGATAAGAAGTCGAAAGTAGAAACCCAACGTTGATGCTTCAACTGCATGCGCGTGCGTCACCACGGCACGCAGCAGAATGTTCAGCTCCGATTCATTCGTCACGGATCAGAGGTGTTCCTTCCATTTCCGTCACACACACCACCGTCGTTTCTTGTTGTCCCCTAAGAACGACCTCCGTTGCTTCGTTTTTCCCCATATAGTAGTAGTAGTAGTAGTAAAGTAATCTTACGGTGCAAGATGCTGGAAGCTCGCCGATGGCACGGATTACGGATCACCGGAGCTGCTACTAGAATAATCTGGTGATGAGAACCACGGGGAACCTTAATTCTTTACAGTCTCCATTGTTTATTGGCATGTCATAGATCGTTGGAATGATCTGATCTGATCCCCCACAGGGTTACATTCTTTTTATCGGCAACGCAACCGTGTGAGATGTGGCCTCCCAAAGTCCAAAGCCAATAGAAAGACAGGGAGCTACATACTCCATCATCACAAGTCTACCCGGGGATAAGAAAAACAATTTCCGAGCGAGATTCTTCCGAACTGCTGATAAACACGACAGCTACGCTGAATCCCGGTTAGCCAGCAGCTAATCTCGAGGCCACGATCTTTGGCAAGACTCCCAGTCGTGTTCCACGGACAATCATAATTGAGGTGCCAGTGCAACCCAAGACATGGCATCTGAATGAAGCATCGGTGCGTCCTGTGGATACATACATTCCAGCCGGGGAAGACTCAGACAGCCACAGGTTGCGCACCAGGGGCGTACGTGCAACTCTCTGATGTCTGCCTGTCCGCACAGCATTATTGAGATCGATCGATCGATGTCGTCCATGAACAGAGAGGGTGGAAGGATCGTCGTGTGCCACCTGCAAGAAGTCGGCAAGTCGCTGGAACTTTGCGTGGATGATATCTGCAGGAATCTGCTTCGTGCTTTGCATCCGTAGCTTACCTATGCTGGGGTACTAGAGCTTCTATCTATAGACTTGCACAGCTACATTTCCTGCCGAAGCAGAGGATTAGCACATAGTACTAGCAACCTCGGGCCAACCCCTGCAGTCATTGAGTTGCACAACACCTGTTCAGTGAACAATTCGCTGCACAATTAAAGTCGAGATGACAAATGTGATGTCATTGAACAATGTATGTACATATAATGATATAATTGTGTCACCATGGGCAGTTACACCAATTATGACTATATCACGAACCAAAAAATTGAACCCAAAAAAAAAAATCGTAACCAAACCAATGCGGCCTGGTTCTGTGTCTTGCTGTACCACACCCATCTACGATCTAGCTCAATTATGTACACATTAATCTCTCCTTTTCCTGCTTCTGTCCTAACTCCTAACACTAGTACGTGCCATGCTAATCCACCACTAGAGGCACTACACCCCTACGCCCCTCTCTCCTTGACGTAGCTGGACGTCCTCCGGTGCCGCCGCAGCGCATTAATGTGCGGCCCAAGCTCGCCGCCACCATCCCGATCCCGGTGCAGCACCACGTCAGCGTGGACCGCCGAGTTGGGGAACTTCTGCCGGTGCCGGTCCTGGTGGCTCTGGTGCTGCTTCTTCTCCTCCTTCACCGTCGTCTCGATCACGATGTCGACCTTCTCCCATCAACCAACCACCTTGCCTTCGCCGCCGTCGTTGCTTCCCTTGCCGTTGCTGTCTTCCACGACGACGGTGAACACAAACGGTCCGATCTGGAGGTAGTCCTCCATGTCCAGGACGGGTTCCAGGGCCTGGACCACCTCCCTCATGGTGGGTCTAGACTTGGGGTTCTGGCTGAGGCACTTGTACGCCACCACGGCGGCACGTTCGGCGCCTCGGCACGAGTACTGGCACTCCATGGCCGGGTCCATGACCCGGTACAGCTTGTCGGGCTTCCTGAGGTAGGGCCTTGCCCAGTCCACCAGGCTCTGCTCCCTCGGCCGGCGAGCCCGGTCGACGGAGCGCCGCCCCGTGAGGAGCTCCAGGAGCACGACGCCGAAGCTGTAGACGTCGCTCTTGGCGGTGAGGTGCCCCGTCATGATGTACTCCGGCGCCGCGTACCCGTTGGTGCCCATCACGCGCGTCGTCACATGGGTCGCGTCGCCCTGAGGACCGTCCTTGGCCAGCCCAAAGTCGGACAACTTGGTGTTGTAGTCCTGAAAATCCAAAGAAGCAGATTCAGTTAGGCAAAGATCGGTCATCGGTGAGAACAATTACAGCGTGTGCGAGTACTGCAATGCTTGGATGCCAAGACAAGGCCGGCCACGGACCTCTGAGACTGTCACTATCAGCATCAGGATGTTTAAGCTACTACTAGTGCTTTGATGCCAAGGAAAACAATATTGTACGGATGAGGCAGCTGCAGATTCTTTTTTATAATTGTACATGTAGCCATTATGTAGCTATAGGTAGAATGGATGAGCTGGGATTGATAGGAATTGGGCATCCAAGAAGCTTCCAAGTTGCAATCATGCCGGCCCGGGAGCTGCTAGTATTCTATGAAACCCAGCCAACAACTTTGGAACGCGTGGGCAGACGACTTTGACATCCATCTCCTATGGACGAATCTCTCGAAAAGTGGATTTGTACTGAGCTTTTTTATGAATTCCGATCCGTATCGAATGAATGAAATTTCTGATTTTTCTAGGTGTCGTCACTATCCTTTTCTACAGCTACGCAGCAGCTGCCGTCAAACGCAGCGAGCCGTATGCGTCAGAAATGACCGTGCTTTTCCTAGCGTCGAAACCGACTCCGTGTAAGCGCAACGAAAAGAATGCGCAGAATTTTGACGCTGGACGTGGATCGCTCACCTCATCAAGCAGGATGTTGGACGCCTTGAAGTCCCGGTAGATCACCGGCGTGTCCGCGTCGTGGAGGAAAGCGAGGCCCTTGGCCGCGCCGACGGCGATCTTCATCCTCCTCATCCATGGCATGGCGCCGTCGAGACCTGCAGGGAAGAAGATGGCACGACATACGCTTCGTCAGAACCAATTTTCCAACATCCGGAAAATGAAGGATGTTGTAGGATCGTAGTAGGAGTACTCACTTCTGAAGAGGTGCTTCTCGAGGCTCTGATTGCTCATGTACTCATAAACAAGCATCCGATGCTCATCCTCATAGCAATATCCAACGAGCTTAACGAGGTTGTCATGGCGAAGCTGTCCAAGGAAGAAGACCTCCGCGATCCACTCCCGGTGTCCCTGCGTGCCACAGTCCAGGTCGAGGTACTTCACGGCGACCTGCTGCTCGTCCAGCCCTTTACGGAGGCCGGCGTCGACGCGGCCCCTGTAGACGGGGCCGAACCCGCCGGACCCCAGGTAGTTGGCGCGCGAGAAGCCGCCGGTGACGGCCCTGAGCTCGGCGTACGTGAAGGCGTGCAGGTTGGAGCCGGATAGTGTTAGGGAAAGGTCCTCGGGCGTGAGAGTTCCCGACGAGCTCAGGCTTGATAGTGACACCCGCGACGTTGATGAGGTGGGGAGAAGAAGGAGACGCTCCCTGTCCCTCGTCGTCCTGCGGCTGCGGTTGCTGCGACGATGACGCGGCGGTGATGGCATGTCGTCGTCGTCGCCCAAAACCGCCCCGCTGGTGGGCACGCAGCAGAGCAGGGATTTCCATGGCTGTGTCGTCGTCGTCGGAGCTGACATCGTGGGGGACTACGCCGATTGATCGGCTACTGGAGGCAAATGCGCTTTGAGTGCTTTGGTTGCGGATGTGGAGGGAGGGATCGGAGTCGGAGAAGAGAATCAATTGATGGGACGGCGGCGAGAGGGGAGGGAAGGATGGATAGAAGTAGAAAAGAGCTGGAGACAGCACGCGCGGAGTGGCGAATATATAGCGGCAGCGGCAGGGTCCGGGGCAGGTCGTCCAAGCGTGCGGCGTCCTAACGGAACGGGGCGTCCCTGTGGCCTGGCCGGCTGTGCCTTGACCCTGTCGCGGGAGCCAAGCCAGGAAAGGCAAAAACCACGGGGCCGCGCGCGACCGCGGAAACAGCGTCAGAACCCGGGCAAAACCGCTGGACCCTCTCTTCTCGATGGAGTGGTTGAGTTGTTGGGCGCCCCCCTCCCCTGTCCTCCCCTGCTTTTGGACCCGGCGGACGGACACGGACTTGGGCAGGGACTGAGTGAAATCTGCCGGCGAGGGGTGTAGCCGTGTAGGGGTGGGCGTGGGTTGGGGACGCTGCGACGCTGACCGGTGAAAGCGAGGTGCCACGTTTTTTTGTTCTCCTCGGCTTTACGTGACGGTGATGCCGAGAAGCGGTACGTGACAAGGCGTGAATGCCCGCGCGATGGGTTTCTTTACACGGGGGATCGGTCCGAGGTTGCTTATAACGAAATCACGCGTGGTACATGCCCTAGGAATTTTATTTGCCCATGATGAGCAAGTAGTAAAGTAAAGCGAGTGGTCATCAGACCATGTGAGACATCTGCACGAGTATTTTATTGAGAATGTTCAGGTAGCTTTCTTGCTGGTGGTGCCCCCTCTTTCTCTTGTTTCACTCACCTAGGGGTTGGCGTTCCTCTGATCTAGCGGTGGCGGCGGCGGCTATAGCAGAGCATCAGATTCCTGCAGAGATCTTCCACGCAGTACTAGCTCCAGCGACTTCTTGTAGTAGACGGCAGTACGGCACACGACGATCCATCCTTCCACCCTCGACACCTCTCAATAATGCTGTGTGGACAGACAGGCACAGGGTTGCACGTACGCCCGCCTCGATGAGCAGCCTGGCTATCTCAAGTCCGAGTCTGCGTCTTCCCCGGCTGAAATCAGGATAAGGATTCAGGGCATGGCGCAGGCAGTCGTCGTGTCTTCGGTTGCACTGGCACCTCAATTATGCTTGTTCGTGCACCACGACTGGGAGTCCTGGGCACAAATCGTGGCCTCGAGATTAGCTGCTGCCTAATCGGGACTCAGCGTAGCTGTCGTGTTCGGAATCTCTGAAATTCGTTGGTTTTCTCCACCCACAACGGGTAGACTGTCTATAGGGGGTTGGACTTGGGACGCCACAACACAACTCACACGTACGGTTGCGTTGCCGATAAAGAATGTTCCCTACGGCTGGCTGGCCCTGTGGCTGTGGGGATCAGAGTATTCCAAGTCCATGGCCCATGCCATGCCGATAAGGAATGTTCCCCGTCAGATTATTCTAGTAGCACCTCCGGTGATCCGTAATCCGTGCCATCAGCATGCTGCAACGATCTCGCACCACAAGATTTGTTTACTACTAGTATACACACGTACCGTACCGTCTCCTTCTGAATGTCGTGATTTTCCAACTCATTCTAGTAGCAGCAACCGCGCTAGCTCGTTCGTTCGTTCTTAGGGGACAAGAAACAAATAACGAACGAATGGCGTGACGGAAATGGATGGAAGGAACGTAGACCTCTGATCCGTGTGTGACGAATGAATCAGTGTTGAACATTCTGCTGCTGCATGCCGTGGTGACGTACGCGCATGCATGCATGCCGTTGAAGCATCAACGTTGGGGTTCGACTTTCGACTTCTTGCCCCAAATGATCTGCTCTCTATATTATTTTTTTCGCTCGCTTTATCTCTCTCTTGTTCTCTAAGAAAGTGATACGGAATCAGGGAAGTATCGGTCGATATGGTGTGAGCTGACATTTTACCCTCTCTTTCAGGAAGTGGTTCAAACGTTTTTTTTTTAATAAACAATGCACACGCACCTACGCTGCGGGTGTTTTTTTTTTATTCTTCCCATACCGGCTTGTAAACTTCGCCAATTGGCAACTCCATATACCGGTTTGCCGGAATAATGGTCAGGTGGGGTCTCACCCCTCCGGTGACTTTTAAAAAAAAAAATTCAGATACTAAGTGGGAGTCAAAAGCAATTTTAAGCTTCACCAAATCCATACAAAAAAGTATCACTCTCTCGGTCCTAAATTGTAAGTCAGCAATTAGTATTTATCAAGGCATAATCTATATCTAGATGCATAGCCAAATTATATAAAAAAAACTAGAAAAAAAATATAATTTGAAATAGAGAGTACCCTTGCATTTAAATTCAATAAATTCCTACAAAGAAACATGAAAATGTATTAATAGATTAGTTATATGCAATACATTTTCATAATAAACCTATTAGGGTTTTCCCAATGCAACATGGTGGCGTACTGCCCCAGCCGCATCCACCTAGGCATCAAGACTCCATACCATCTAAGTAAAGTAGTCTCGCAGTTGTCCATGGTGTCCTGCATAAGGATGTACTGATAGTATCACCTTAAAGCACAAGCCAACAGTGAAGAACACGTCGTGAAGAAAAAATGAACTGCGTGGGGAGCACAGAAAGGAAGGAAGGTTGCTCCTAAAGATGTGCATCGGGCCGGGCCGGCACGGCCCTCGCCCGGCCCGGCCAGCACGGCCCGGTCGATTTACGGGCTTAATAGGCCCACGGGCTTGCGGGCCGTGCGGCCGTGTACCGTGCCTTTGGGTCGGCCCAGGCACGGCACACGGGCCTATTTTTCGTGCGGGCGGGCCCAAACAAGCACGAGGCCCGGTGGGACACCAGGCCGGCCCAAAGCACGCTTCACAAAAAAAATGACAGTTTGAAATCAGAATTTGACACGGTTTTCATATAAGAATTCATCTCATCTTAAATTTGCACATTCATACGAGAAATTGACCAGAAAAAGAAATGACAAGAAATTTAAAGTTAAAAAGAAACTTGAGCTGTGAAGTGCAATGCCGCCTCATTAAAAACCTTCTTGGGTAAAACTCACACCTCGTGAGATAAAACCCCAAGAAGGAAAAGAGTACGGCTTCACGGCTCAAGTTTCATCCATTAACTGATTAAATAGTACAAGTTATTACAAAACAGAGATGCAAAGCTCTCAAAGTCATCAACTCTCAACCTAGCAACTCCTCAACCAGCCACCAGCATAGTCTCAGCTCTCCACTCTCAGGTCTCAGCCTAGCACTAGCACTTAACAGCAAGCATCCAGGAAAGTAGCAACCAGCAACAGCTTCATCAACACTCAACAGCAAGTGGCTCCATTCTCTTCATCTACACAGTTTGATCAACAACATTTGAGGAACAAGTTTCAGCAAAGAAAGAGATAAGTAGGAGATGAGTATTGGTTGATTGGCCACTTACCGGTTTCATCTACATAGCAAAAGTGGTTCATCAACGTAGTAGGTGTTGCTGCATCACCGGGAGCGAGAAGGGGGTAGAACGAGTACCCGACCACCACGCAAATGTAACATCATCATCTCCCATTCCAATGTCGCCCCTCGTCGTGCGGGATCTGCCCAAGCTCACGGAGCTCTTCGTTGATGGTCATGCCGACGTCCTCATCATCATCGCCGCTGCCCACGACATGCCGTGTCTCTTCATCTTCTCGGCACCGGTTCCTCACGGAGTGCGGCACCAAGCATTAGCGGGTTCCTCGCGACTTGCGGAGCCAGGCGCCCGGAGAGGACGGCGAGAGGAACAAGCTAGACAGGGGGCGGCGGCAACGAGAGCAGAGAAGATCCCAGTCCATCCCAACCAGAGCAAGAACATAGGGGACGGGGCGGCGAGAGCAAGAACACGGGGGACAAGCAAGTACGGATCCCCGGACAACCGAGAGCAACGACCAACGAGCAAGACAAAGACGGGACAACACCGGCGACCTACCTCACGCCGGAGACGGGATGGACGGAGCCGAACTTTACCTCACGTCGTCGTCGTCGTGGATCTTGCCGAACAACGCCATCGCGCCGGGGAGGAGGGAGATCCGGGGAAGATCCGGGAGGATCCGTCAGTCGTCGGCGTCGACCGGCGGAGGGAGGACGCGAATCAGGCGGCGAGGGAGGCGAATCGGGTGACGGCGGCGGGATTGGGGTTTGAGGGCCGAGAACGAGAGCGAGGGGATGGGGATCGGGACGGGAGGGAGGGGAGAGGGGTTAGGGTTCGGGGGAGTGCGCGGCCGGGCGTTATATACGCCGCCCCGACCTTCGACTTCGGGCCACTAACGGGCCAAATCGAAAACCGGGCCGTGCTCGGGCTGGTCCGCGTGCCTTAGGGTCGGCCCAAGCACGGCCCACAACGGGCACCGGGCCGGGCCAGGCACGGTGCCTTCGGCCGGGCCAAAAACGAGCACCGTGCCGGGCTGCCGGGCTCGGGCTTTATGCACAACTTTAGTTGCTCCATATATACCCTATTAAATGTTTATGGCGGAAAACATCTTTTGCGCTACCTGGTTGGGGATACACCTCCCCCATCTGTTAGCCTGCGTTAGAATGCCCTTAGAAGACATAACTGTGATATTGTTTTGTATAAAATTATTCAGATTTAGATACTGACTTGTTTTAAAGTTAGTTTGTGTTTTTTAGTCTGAAGGTGTATTTGGTTCGAGCACAGACACATACTAAAACACTTCCCGGGTCAGTCAGTGTTCCGAACAGCCTAGCTCGGGCGGTTGTGCAAATGGCAAGCCGGTTCACTGTTCCTGGCCTTTGGATATGCCTCTCCACGACCGAATTATTCGTCAACACATGCATTTTTTTTTTTTTTGCTCCCTACGAAAGCATAAATAAATCAGCGACAAGGCAGTGGAATTCAAGATGCCCGAGGCGACCAGCAGCCGGCCGGCCGGCCGGCCACTGCCGCGGCCAGGTACCCAGGGCCAGGTCTCAGAAACCCGGGCCAGGCGCACGCATTTTCATTTTTCGCTGCCCTACGCACGCACGCAGGCAGATCCATTGTAACCTAGTAACGCTAACGGGCATTGGCAATCATGGAGATGCCGATCGGTCGGTCGGCTCGAGAGCGGAAAGCGACGCCACGCCGCCTCTGACCCCGACGCCGGATCCAGCAGGCGAGCACGCATCCGCCTCCCCCGCGCCTCGTGCTCCAGTGCTCGTGCCGCCGCTCGGCACGCCCCGGAAAAAACGTGCCGGAATGGCCGTTTGTTCGATGACGGGCCCTGTTTTCCGGTCACCATGCAGCCAGCCGGCCAGGTGCCCAGCACAAGTGGCTTGGTCACGACCACCAAATTTATTTATATATATGCTTTTGGGAGCATCCATATAGTACTGGCACACTCACGCATGCATGCCACTGCTAGAACATACCCTTTTCAACCTTTAATAAAGAAACAGAACATTCTCTTTCCATTTCCAATCCAACCAGGGACACCGTTTTGATTTGTTTGAACATTCTTTTTTTCACTTTGGCATATACGACAAATTCTTTTTAGATAATGGAAGCACGTCTCTTGTAATTCGCAGCACGAAAGTACGAAATATACGCAGCCATTTCTGTCGCACAGCTTGCATTCGACGAGGAGAACAATTCTGATGAGCCATTCGCCATCTCGCAAAGCACCAAAATTGTAGTTCACTTTGGATTTTTATAGATACATTGATTTTGTTATTTATCTAATTACATTATGTTTAGATAAATAACGAAAGAAATATATTTAGAAAAATCAAAATGAACTATAATTTAAAACGGAGGAAGTACATACACTCCCTATATAAAAAACGTGGGAAATAAGTGCTGATGCACGGCAACGATTTTTCTTTTTTTTTTTTTTTTTTAAAAAAAAGAGATGTCGATGCAACTACCGTGATGGCTAAAATAAGCTGTATGAGACTGAGTATTATGAACATGATGATTAGGGTGCATGCATGAACATTCCAATTTCCAATTTGGGCGGACCTTCTCGACCAGTGACGTACGGGGCGACGAGCATCGCCATGGCTTCGTGGTCCGCACGTAGCAAGCGCACAAAATTCCAAAACTAGCAGTCGTCGGAACGGCAGAGGTCCACGCGCCAGCTGTGCAGCACGCGCCATTGTAGGGCTCCGTCTCCTCATTGTGGATCGTGCTAATTTCGATCCGTGATCATATCGTTCTTCCCAAGCGGATTTGGAAATGTCTAGCATTTTAATTAGTTTATTCAGGCGCGATCGAGATATTTTGCAAATCGATCCATGGCCATCGATCTTGATCTATAGCAGAAGAGACGGCTCGTTACTGTTGACTGTATGTACAGTACGGCAAATGGGGCCTTGGAATTTATATATGGTCTGTTTTTATTTCCGACAAAAATCTTACGGTACTCGTACGTGCTGACTGAGTTTTTTTGTTTTTGAAAAAAAAAAAAACAGACTTCACTGATGATCGAGTTCGTAGCCAAAAGCATTTGCCTTATTGGAAATTCCATCGGGCACTGTACGCGACGTTGCCACCAGCTTTGGGAGTTTTGGGTGAAACGGACTCGTGCGCCAATCACCAAACCTGAAAGCAACACCAGCTAGAAAAGTGGAAAGCCGGTTCGATCGACAACTACCACAAATGCAGCCATATTCGCTTGGACTACCAGCGTTTATCAGCCAATCATTCAATAGTACTTTTTCTCTTACAAAGTCGGTCGGTAGTATCTTTCTCTCAAACAAATCAACACCAACCACAATACGCCCTTGATTGGATGGCACGAATAAGTGGTGCTGAAAAGTCTGATTTGAAAATATCAATCTTTTTCACTACCATATTCGGTGAAATTCTGATATACGCATTGTAATATTGACAAATAGCCATTCACTGTTGTTGTCTTTCTCTATTTAAGTTTAGTATGTCTTACTGTGAAAGCAACGTAATAAAGTTACAAAACACGTTGCCACGGACTGACGGTTTCAGGATTTTTTGTTTGCCTGTACGTTGACATGGAACAAGGCCATCTAGTCTAGTACAAAGAATATGAAAAGCGAATTGGCTTTAGGATTAGTTGAACCAACAATTCTGCAAGGTTAAAAAGATTTAAATATTATATCGAGAAAATCAGACTATGTGTCGATTCCGCTGATGGTGATGTCGACGGCGATCTTGATGGTTGAAGGTGAGGTAGGCGGTGGTGATGACGACGATTGGCGGCGAGGTGACGTAGATTGATGGCGATAGCGAGGTAGCCGAGGGAGAGGAAGGAAGGGGCGGCGTGGGCTGGTGGAGGAGGCGGCCTTTATCTCATAACAAATCAGCATCGGCGTGGAGGGCCGCCGCGGGCTTGGATTGGCAGCGGCACGCTGGCGGTGGTGGAGATCTTTTTCACGGGGAAGGAGGAGAAATTCTAGATATACGCATTGTAATATTTAATTTATTTCCATTCAGATTGTTGTCTTTCTCTATTTAAATTTAGTATGTCTTATTGTGAAAGAAATGTAATAAAGCTTTACAAACACGTTGCCACTTTTACAACAACCTATTTCCAGGACTATTTTATTTTATCTTTATTCCTTAAATGATATGGCTTAAGGCCATCTAGTCTAGTAGAAAGAATGTGAAAAGCGAATTGGCTTTAGGATTAGGGTTGAACCAATAATTCTATAAGGTTAAAAGTTTTCAATATTATATCGAGAAATCAGACTATGACTAACCCCAATACCTCATGATGTTAAAAATATGTTCAAAAAGACAAAAATGGAGACAAATCACCACTAGTTGAGGCATGCTGCAGACTCTCACACATATACCAAATGTTATTTTCGCATACCTTTGCTATTCTGAAGTTTGAGGTTTGAAGATGCAACCGTGATCATTTCCAAAGGCGCATGTATAGCAATGATAAAATAAAATAAAATCTTTTGGTACATGGAAAAACAATCCTATAGAAACACTAGTAATTGGTATGAAGTTGCACATTCATCTCAGCACAACTTATCATTTTACCTGCTATTTTCTCCTGAAGTACAAGAACCCCAGATTTTTTTGGTTTGCTTTGCATTCTACTTTTTGCAAATGTTCATGCACACATCCCCGTCAAACTTTCTGACGGATGTAGCACATCTCATGTTGCAACATAAATATCCTTTTCATATCTAGAAGATGATCAGTACCTATCTGAACAGCAGTGAGAGTACAATAATTTTGCTTTAATTAGCAGCAAGCCAGAAGTGATGCTATGCTAATAACATTTGTTCCACTCTTAGGACTTGCACATTGGGGACTAACTAATTGATTAGCAAGTGTCAACATCGTCACAAATCACATCAATTAGCAAAAATATCTTGGGATGTCGACCATGCAAGTCATCACTGAAGAAAAATGCCAGGCCAAGCAGAAAGATGGATCATAGGTTCAAAAATCACGGGTTGGTGCTTCCGAATTCCGTGGCTGCGGAAGAAAATTCATCAATTTGAAAGGGAGAGGACGGAAACGGAAACTTCTACAGTGCTAAGCAGAAGAACACGAGAGATGCTAGGAGAGCAGGACTTCTTCAGAAGCTTGGCCTAATGGTAGCTCATGTAATATTCAATGAGACTGATTAGAGGTGACCTGTGAATATCTTGACAAAAATTGTAATTTTGGATAGGATTTTGGAATATCATTTGATGGAGACACCGGAATCCAATCCAGAATTCTTCTGCAATTAATAGAGCATGCAGGCTGATGTTCTTCATTTTTGCATAATTTATAGTCCGCTGTTAGTGTTGATACTCGAGGTTTCTTTAATCATGTCATAGCTGGTGTAATTGAGCATAATACTACATCCATCAAGATCCACGATAAGTTCAGGAGATCGTGCAAGACACGCATGATTTTTAACCCAGATTAGCCAGCTCTTTCCTTGCCTGAAGAGATTGTACGGATGGCGCCATGACGTACGTAATCACTGAAGAGATTGTTGTGTCAGCAAGTCTGCATAGTAAGACCATGTTGCCTGTTGCCAGGGACATTATATATTACTAACATCATGCTTATGTGAGGGATGAGATAGCAAACTCTGCTGTTTCACAAGATATGAACGAATCTGAAATCAACATAAATGCAGTCTATTTTTTGTTGTTCTTTGAAAAGTTCTTTCAACAAAAGAAGCACTTTGGAATTTCCGTAAGGGAAAAAAAACGAGAAGTCGATCTTCGAAGTCACAACTCACAGCTATGCAGTGGTTGTTGCTTCGTCATGTGAACAGTAAACAAAAGTAGAATGTGGCATTTGGAGCTCCGAGGAATGTTCTATCTCTCAATAATGCCATTGTTTTGTCACCGGAACAGCACTTTAATAGCGATTTGGTCACCAACTGCACTGCAGACAGTGCCATAAAAATTTGGATGTCAAGACCTAAAACGTCACGAGGCGATAGTCGCCGTATCAAATTACAAGTTTTAAACTACCCTTAACGAAATAGTCAGACCAAATGGCGAAAAGAGATCGACTTTGTTTTAAACTACCAGCTCCTTGCGTTTGCCGCGGTTTCCTGGGAGCATACGCGGCCATGGTTTTCTCTTTTCTCGTGTGAACAGAATTAAACCTGCCGAGAGGTGATTCGGATAAAAGCTGGAGGGAGGAAATCAGGTAGCTAAGCAAGAAGTGTGTTTCACAGTGATGCTACTATCATCATATATTTGTTTACTGGGTGGACGATTTGTTCAGATCACAACTCAAACTGATTGTACAGTCGATCTTTCGAAGAAACTGATTGTACAGTTCTCTTAGCTGAAGGAAACAGGACCATCACCATTAGCGTCACTGTCAGGCAAGAGGCAAAGTGTGATGTCTACACATTTCCAGCTATCTTTCTAACAACTATGTTTGCTTGCCATGGAAAAATAGAGATTCTAGATCCATAGTGCTTTTTTCACGATAATTAGCATCAGCCGGTTTATCAACCGCAAAAACGACCCATCGCTTTGTGCCATTGCCTAGTGCACCAACAGAGCATCTACTGCAATTGAAAAGCACAGCATACCGCCCTCACTCTGCCAGCCAGACACTATTGATCAGTCGAACAGCATCCCAGCTGTAAGGGTTCTGATTCCCAGCAGCCACACGTGCCCATAATTTTGCAGCAGACGCGATTTCCTGATGAAGAAAAACTGCAGATTCGTGGCAGCCGCACGCCTGCAGCGACCTGCATGTGCGAATCGCACACGTATTATTTCCTAGGAAGCTTCTGCTGGATGTGGAGCAAGAAGGGTGGCAAAGGCAATGATCGACGTCCCATCAGTGTTCTGGAGGGGCTCAGAGATGATTGCAACTGAAAATAACGACATGCCAACGATGCAATCCAGACCTTCCATTTTTGCTAAAACATTTTTTTCGAGATCACGCCCTTCAGCACGTTTTTCATTAAGCAGAGGAAACATAAAACAAAGTGACAAGAGTCTTAGATGGTAACCTAGGTTAACATGGAAATCGGGATCGAGTGATCGACTTCCGTTTGCTGCTCCTTGTAGAAAGGACAACAATTTGGTATCGCTACTAGTTTTGAGCTGCATTATGTGAATGGTCTGATTCGCTATTCATGGGCCTCCTCGGCTCGACATGCTTCTGCAGCTCAGCAGCCGCCGCCGCTTGTTCTCTTCTACGAAGAACAGTAGCTAGTGGTGCTGCACCAGCTGCTGCGGCAAGCAGTGCCGATCGGTGTCGGCATCTCTACACCCGTGTCATGCTATGTTCACAGATCACAAGCTCCGGCAGCAATGGTGGCATTGGCAAAAATCCCTCCACACGAGCCTGGTGACTGCGTCAGCAGACTCAGCACTCCGGCAACGCCAGTTGATGATCTGTCCCGGTTCACTCGGCTCTTCGGGTCATATGAGCGGTTCTTCTCTCACCGGCAAAGTTTTTTTTTACTATTCACACGCTGAATTTTTTTTCTTCATTTTTTATCTTTTGCATAACTATTTTTTCTGTTTAGCTTAAATTTGGCATGATAGTAGATGATGTTGGCAAGATGTATCTGTAAACAGTTTTTTTTTAAAAAAATGGTTTGTAGAATTTGTTGCACTTTCCAATGGATCATTGGAGCCACATCACGGTAGCACTGGATTTCTTGCCTTATGTGCCTCAAGCAATTTCCTTTTTTTTAGCAACTCAAGCAATTTCCTGCCCGAGATTTCACTATGCCGTTGGGCTGAAGCCCAAAATTAGTTTCTCGGCTCAGCAGCTCCACAGCGGCTAGGCTCGACAGAAGAAAAGGCCCGTCGGCCCTTCTCGTG
>JADLZK010013132.1:0-10000 GCA_015847255.1 Hyparrhenia diplandra
ATGTACAGTAAAATGGGTGTACCAAAAAAGTTCAAGCGGCCAATCATTTGGATCAGAGGGAGTGTACTGATATTCCTTAAAAAGAAAACTAATACTCCACATTTTTGTCAAAATAATCTTCAAGTGGCTTTATTATTCCTCCTTTGGGCAAACAACAATGAATCAAAGATACCAATAAAAGTATAAATTCGCTCATGGACTTTCTATTCCTGCATGATCTCAGTGGTGGTCTTGTTGATGAGCTCCCACGCACTACGGACGTGCCTCTCCTCCTGCAGCGACGAACCGACGGCAAACCGCAGCACAAACTTGCCGCCGACCACCGTGTGCGCCAGGTACGCCTTCCCGGTCCTATTGAGACGCTCCATGAGCTCACGGTTAGCCTCGTCGGCGTCCTCCTCTGTCATGACACCCTGTGGCCTGATCCTGAAGCACACCAGCGCGAAGTTCCTGGGAACCACAACCTCGAACCGGTCGTCGGCGCGCACGGTGTCCTCAAACATCTTGGCCATGGCGACGTCGCTCCGGATGTGCTCCTGGAGCTTGGCGGCGCCGTAGGTGCGCATGACCATCCAGAGCTTGAGCCCCGGAATCGACGGCCGACGCCGACCTGCATGTCCTTGAGGTCAGTGACGTTGCCGGACTCGCTGGCATCGTTCTTGAGGTACTCTGGGTTGGTCTCCAGCGAGTCGGTGAGGCGGTGCGTGTCGCGCACCCACAAGCACGTGCAGTCCAGGCATGTGAGCAGCCACTTGTGCGGGCTCATGCTGATTGAGTCGATGCGCTCGACGCCGTCTAGGTGGTGCCGGAACTCCGGGCAGATGCAGGCGCTGCCGGCGTACGCCGCGTCGACGTGCACCCACGCGTTGAACACGGCGGCGACGTCGGCGATGGCTCCCACAGGGTCGACGGCGTTGGACGACGTGGTGCCGACGGTGGCGCAGACGTAGGTGGGCACGAGGCCGGCGTCGACGTCGGCCTGCATGATCTCGAGAAGTTTCGCCGGGTCCAGGGCGTAGTCCGTCTCCGGGCCGGTGGGGATTGATCGGATGTTGGCAGGGTCGAAACCGGCGAGGCGGCACGCCTTGAAGAAGGTGGAGTGCGTCTGGTCCGCGGCGTACACGGCCAAGCGTGGTAGCCCAGACACGCCCTGGGAGCCACTCCGGCGCAGGGCAGCGTCACGCGCGGCGACGAGCGTGACGAGCATGGCCTCGCTGGTGGTTCCCAGAATGACGCCGCCGCCGGTGCCGCGTCCAGCAGCGCCGGTGCGGTTCATGAAGCTTGACGGCAGGCGCAGGAGCTGCGCGAGCCAGTCGAGCGCGAGGACCTCCATCTCGGTGGCAGCCGGCGCGGCCTGCCACGTGAACCCGACGGTGTTCATGGCGGAGGCGATGAGGTCGCCGGCGATGGCCGCGGCGCTGTTGGTGGAGGAAGAATGCGAAGAAGTTGGGGCTGGCCCAGTGAGTCATCCCGGGACGACGGACGCCCTGAGCTCCTTCATGGTGACGTCGAACGGGGCGGAGGACGTGGGCGGCGCGGACTGCAGCTCGTTCCGCAGGTACCCCGGCTTGACGTCGGGCAGCACGGGGAGGGACTCGACGGACTTGTAGTAGTCGGAGATGAAGTCGACGGCATTGTGGAGGTAGGAGCGGACGTCGTCGGGGTTCAGCGGCTGGAAGCCGGAGGCGTCATCGCCGAAGGCGGAGAAGGCAATCGGGTTGGTGTCCAAGCTGCCCATGGCTGGCTTATCGATCGCTTAACACGTACAGCTGGGAAAGTTTGAAGCTAGAGGGAGGTCGAGCGGCTACGAGGCTGCAGCTGACAGGTCACTGACAGGTCGATCGATCGAAGGCTGGGCTCGATCGCTGGGTGGCTCGGAGAGGTTTGGTGAGGAAGAATGCGGAATTAGGGTTGGGCTATATAGGCATGCGGGTGGAGGAGGAGCGAGGTAGCAAGTGAGTGGCGTGGGGACGACGGCGTCGGCGGGGTCGTACGTGCGACTGCTGCTAGATGATCGGAGGAGACGACGAGGTTGGTAGGACAGAATTGGCTCCGGCCGGGCAAGGCGAGCAAGTTAAGTCAGGCGGTCAATAGCCATATATATGCGTCGTCGTGTCGCACGCTGGCATCAGTGTTTTAAATAGCCGGTCAAGTTAATTAGCTATTCAACGTGTCAAAACAGGTCAAGTTAATTAGCTATTCAACGTGTCAAAACAGGCTATAGAGGACTATAACGGGCTATAGCAGCAGCCTGGCATGTAATCTCACTCCGGCGTGTATGAAGTTTTGACAAGTAAATAAAACGTGTCAGACAATTTATCTATGGTGGTGATATATATATGGATCACCATATTTGTTGTAGCGATGGTTAATCATTGATTCATTTTTTTTTTTGACAAATTCATTCATTTTTATTTATGGGCCGTATTTGGAATTTGTTTCTTTTATTAGAGTCTTGGTAAGTATAGGTTCACTTAATTGTGTGCCACTTTTGTTTTTTTTAGAAATGCGGCAAGAGATTTGCCAGATTTTTATTAGTCGAGAAAAATAAACAAATTAAGAACAACTAATTGTTTGCCAATTTTACTCCTGCCACTTTTAGTATAAATACTTCCTTACTTCTGGCCGCCTCGTGGAAGCCGCTGCCTTCCAATGCGCCTCTTCATCCCTTCTCCCGTGATGCAATCTCCAAGGTCAACATCAGCATCTCCACGAGCAAATGGATCTCGGTGTCTGTGGTTAGGCCTACAGCGAGTGGCACATGCTAGAGGTGTTAGATTGATCTCCACGATACTCAGTCCGACGGCCATGTGAGGGCCTTGACCTCGCGTCCCGATCGGGGACGCCCAGTCCAATACATGGCTAGTGGGTCCCCATCGCATAGTGCCATAAATATGAGGTGGGGATCATGACACACAGCATGAGGTTCATTGCTGCCACACCCCCACCTCAATCCCTAGTCCGATCCTAGAGGGACGCGCTAAAGCAATGAGAAGCTCCACTTCGCCACTGCCTCATCTTCGTTGGCAGGCAGCTGCACTGCGTCGCCCTTCTCAACTAACATGACGACATGTCAGACTCCATCCCGGCTCCAACCCCTCTAGTATGGTCTATACTCTATCACTCCCTCTCTCTCTCTCTCTCTCTTTGTGTGTGTGTGTGTGTGTGTGTGTGTGTGTGTGTGTGAATCTCTAGTCATGTTCTAGGTTAATCTATTTGCTTGTCCCAAATGCAAAGATCAACCCCACTGATCTACACTAGTCGATCCCCTAATCATAGCAAGAGGAAGCAACAAATGAAGACTCAATCACCTGCAGGCACGGGGGTGGCATGTCCATGGCTAGACGGAGCTAGGAATTCAATAGTTGAGATTGGTTTGGTGTGTATCGAGAGAGGTCCATCTTGCCCTCGCTCTATTTGCGGAGGGAGTTGGGTGAAATATTGGTGATGGATGAGGTGACATATGCTGATGTGGAACACTAAAAGCAAGTTAGGTCAGTCTCTAAGGAGGTTTCGTCATAGCTTCATGGACTTCAAAACTAAATCCATTCAAATTATAATTCATTTGACTTTTCATCCCCAAGTTTGATCACTCGTTTTATTTAAAAATTTGTGTAACATGTTATTTCTTTTGTTGTGGCATGCTTTATTAACAAAAGGTCCTTAATAATGACTTAATTTGACTATGTTGGCATAAATTTTTTGAATAAGAGGAGTGGTCAAACTTGGGTTGAAAAGTCAAACGAATTATAATGAACGGAAGGAGTATATATGTTGATGTGGCATCGTATTGATAAACAGAGATGATAAAAGTTTCATAAAAGTAGAGAGTTTTATAGTGATAGAACTCTTCTACACTGCCTTCAAAATATGGATGTGTAGTAAACTAGGAAATACTGCCCGGCCGTTGGCATTCAAAAAAATAGTGCCATGGCATAAAAAAAATGCAAACATATACCCTGAGCTTCTTGCAAACACTACTATATGTATAAACAATTTTGTAGAGGTGTATTGCGTGTTGTGTTTGTATCCGTGAACTGTGATTGGATAAACACCACCTATAAAAATGCTTCAGGAAAACAGATCATGCTCAATATTTTTGAGAACAGATTACGTGTGTACATCGCAGCAAAGTAGGTTAGCCATGCACGTACGCAATTGAATGGCGTGTAGCAGTCAGGCAGTCAAGGGCAGCATAGGTAAACAGCCGAGCGACGTGGTTGGTTGCGAAGACCGGGCACATTGCCAACGTTGGTGAAACACTAGAGTAGTGGTTTACATACAATTCGCCCCGTCCCAAAACCGAAAGCGATGGACGTGTAGATATATGTGCTTCATGTAGCTATGCATGCACCCGGCCGGCCGTGTACACAACAGTACAAATTAGTGAAGCAATTCCACCCGGAATTATTCCGGAGCTTCAATCCGGAGTAACCGAACAAGCCCTTAGTAGTAGTTTAATTCGCACGGGTTTTGCTATTATATCCACATGAATCAACTGAAAACCATTTGTAATTTATTACTAGTGTTTGAATTGGTCTCTGCTACTCTACTCGCTATATATACGTACACAGTCGAGGAGGACGTACCGGTGGACGGCGACGAACTTAATTTCGCTGTCCAAATTCGGAGTCAAGTCGTCGTCGTCTGGCATCTGGCATATGGCATCGATGGTTCACACAGAGGTGTTTTACAAGTCCTACTTTACTTCGTGCACCTAGCAAGCATACGTGCTCTTGCAGCCTCTTTTTGTTGTTGTTTTGTTTCAAAAGGGGTCAGCGTTCTAGCTTTTCCTGAACATGGATGCATCCATGATCCATTGCATGGTGTCGAATTGTTATTGGACGTGCCGTCGTTTCAGCATCGAGTAATTTTCCTGTTCTTATGAGGTGGATCGGAGCGTGGTTAAGACCACACAATGCATGGTCCATGGTCCTCTGGCCAATCAAATATCTACTATATATGTAAATACTCCCTCTGTTCCAAATTAAAAATTCATTTTGACTACATAGCTTTTGATAGATATATAGAGTATCTAGTTGTATAGTAAAAATAATGTTGCTAGAAGAAAACAAAATAAAAACAAATTTGGAACCAAGAAAATATAATATAGTTTCGTATTTCTTATTATGTGTGTTTAATTAATACTCTATATTACATCATGGACGGCCCCTTGTTTGTTTGCATTGATCAAGTTCTGTCGTAGTTAATGCACCACATGTCCACATATATTACACATGGCTAGACTAATTTTTTTCACAACGGCAACTATGTGTGTGTTGGCTCTGTTTGGGACCCAAAGCATTCTAGCTCCCTAAGGTGTGTGACCGATCTTTGTGCTAGCACCTGTATTCGAATGTATATAAAGCTACTCTCATTGGTGACTATCCAATTTCAAAATATCCAACATATGTGCAAGAATATAATATATGCATTTGTACTTGACTTTAATGATACGGAGTAATCTAGTTTTCATTGTTTGCTATTTGCATTTTGTAGAGATTCCGATTAAGGAGCTTCATGTTTTATTTACAGGTTCAACTATGACCTTTAGCCTTGGAAGCTTTGAAGACATTGTACGAGAGCCTAACACAAGAGAAACATATGCTTGTTTCTAGAATATGACGGAACACTAAGATATACATGCTTAATAATAAGGTAAATAATATAGTATTTTATCTAGATCGTATGGGCAGGACCACACACAGTAGAGGGGGCTTGAGCCCCACCTCACATAGGATGTTCCATAATTAACCAACTAATTTATTCTTTATACATGTTTTATTTGTACTAGTTTAACGCCCGTGCGTTGCTACGGGATAACTAAATTATATATAAAAGCACAAGGATCACACGATAAGATAACAACACTATGAAATCAAACAATGATATTAAAGTGACATTTAATCCAAACAAGTGTCGTTTTTGTAAAAGTAACACAGTCATGGATATCACGGTGTCGCAAGCTCATAAATCTATTATATAGACTTTTTCATAATTCTCCTAAGATAAGTTTTGTATCGACGGGAAGATATCTTTGATATCTATTTATTTTGTACGCCAATAAATCCACGAATAAGTTCTCGACGCATCTTCATCCCATCCACAATGCGCATCTTTATAAATAAATATGTATAAAAAATAAAACAAATAAAATATTTCCTTCCCTCTCTTGTACAAAAATAGTGACTATTATCAAAATCAATCCTTAAATTTGTTCCGTAGAATAAAATAACAAAACCTAAATTAGTATAATTAGTTAGCTTATTTAGTCAAACCCAGCTTATGGTGTATTTTTGTATTTGTACATGAATAAACTTAAATGTTGCTGAGCATATATAAATATACATAGCTTTATACATAAATAATATATGTGTATAAAAAAAAAAAGAAACAAAGAAAAGTATTTCCTTCCTCTCTCCGAGTGCGCTCCTCTCCCAGCGCCACCCTCCACTCATGCTTTTCCCCATTTTCCTCCATCTGTTCTCCCCTACCACTGCTACCTCTTCTTCCACCTTGTCTCAAGAGAGCCGCCCAACGGTAAGTCGCCTGGAGCCCCCGAAGGTCGAAGGTTGCTTCACCCGCTCTGATCCGTGCGCAGCTGCCGCTGGGGGCACGCGATGGACGACGCAGCGGCGCGGGCGTCGAGGGTGAGCAGCCTGTGCACCTATCCAAGCGTCTCAGCCGTCTCTCCCGGCGTCGTAGCTCCGTGCCTCCGACCCTCCGCCCGCACGGCCTTGGCCGTAGGCAGCCTCAGCACACATATTATATGATCAAGGAGAGCAAGGTGTTGTTGCAACAGGAGTGCAATTACATGAAGCCGTTGGTCTGCAAGGTGCATCAACGAATGGACGTGGTGCTTCAGGTATATTTTTTCGGACAAACAGTGTTACCTGAACTAATGTTCTGCAGTTGCAGAATTTCCTTTACAAAGAACTATATTCTAACTCATTTTCTAGAGATGGACAATCCAAGGCAGTATCGATCCATGAAGTAATTGTATCAGAACTAAACCACATAAGAGTGATGGAAGGAGATAGCTAAATAGTTCACAAATGCAATTGAACATACTTCTGAATACTACATACTCGTACTTAAAGAGTGATTGCTCTGTTTGTTTGTCTCGATGGCACCACTTAACCAATAAACAGCTTGGAGACGATGGGCAACATCTATCTAATGAGATGTATCGATAGATATCAATATATATATGAAAAAACACCATTGAACATTGCAGCATGACTAAACAGGAGTACCTATTCTGCTCTTACTAAAATGAGTTCAGAGAACATAGCAGGTTCACGTTCAGGTTGTCAAATCCAATGTACGATTCAGAGTTCATGTTCTGCACTCACTAACACAATTTGTTACTAATAATACAGGATATTTATTTACCAAATGAAAGGTATCCAAAGGTACGAAATGAAGCATCAGGTAGTTGATCAGATATGGAATGCATGATACATACAATGTGACAAAGTCCTTTTAACCACCAATGAATGATATTTAGGTTGTGTTTCTAACTTATCATGGGACTAACGTACAAAAAAATCAGACTTGAAGCAAACAAGGGTAATCATACCATAAATATAGTCGATTTTAGGAGGACCATTTTATCATAGTAAGAAAATCGGTTCAAAGATTTCACCAACTGAACAAACCAAATATGATGTTACATCTGAACCGATGAGTCAAAATCTAAATTTATTAACTGATCAGTCTTGAAGTAAACAAAAAAAGTAGGTTTATAACAATACTGCACCTGTGCATTCCATTTGGTAAACTAATGCAAGGTTATTTTGGACAGCTAGCATGGTAATTGATACTGTTTTCCAAATCAGTCGTGAGCAAAAGACAGAATACAGACAACATAGATCTGTCTGTGGTGCTAACGAATCAAACTCCCAGTTTTTGCCTCTAGTAAGTTTCCAGATTTATGTTTACCATTATTCAGCCACACTTATGGGAATCATGAAAAACTAAATGAGAGATTTACAGAAGTACATAACCATGTAACCAAAGAGGGCACCCTTGCATTAGTGCTAACGATGGCAAGATAGATGTTGTAAAAGTTCAACTGTACATAGAAGGCAAGTTGGGTCACTTGCCTGACCATGCCGGGTTCCTGGAGGGCTGCAGCCGCTCCTCTCACCAGCCAGGCGGATGGGTCCTCAATTATGTATGCACATTCTGAACCCCTCACCCGAAGTTCTCAATTAGTTATGCATCAGGATTAAAAGCGCTAAGCAATATGGACATGGTTGAGCTTTTTCGTATGACTGATCATATAGCAAGAATTTGAAACATGCTTATATCATAGTGTGAAGTTCAAATTTGACCATTACTTTTGTAAATTTAATTACAAAAATAATAAAAGTGGACACTCCAAACAGACTGGTGTGTTGGGATGTGTTCATAAGGTCAAGATAATATTATTTAGAAGGCTGAAAAAGCACAGGTGATCCAACGCACGATGGTGCAATCATGCAAGCAATTAAGACTAAAAAAGGGAAATGCTTTGATTCTTTCAAACTACGTCGTTTCCTCTCATCTCTGGTCAATTCAACAACTCAGGTACAACCTGCTAATTTTTTACCGATGAGGTATACCAGATAGGGCAATAACAAAATTATGAATTCAGAGGCATGAAAATTACCAACCTTCAAAACTCTCACTGCAATTTTTAAAGCCTTGCTGTGATACAACCAATGAAGATAGCAGGGTGCATTAGATAGAGTCAAAATGCACATGAGTTTGAAATTTTATCAACAAATGGAAACCACAACTAAATCAGTCACTTTAGTAAATGGAGAATCGCATTCCAGTACACAGATAGAGAAAGCCACAAGCATCCTAAAATGAAAGTTAACTTCGAACCTACAAAAAAATGTAGAATAGGAGATCGCTGATGATGAGGAGATCAAGGATCAAATAAGAGGACCTGCAAAAAAAATCAAACAACGAGGAGCCTGGGAGAGGGAGGTCAGTGACTAACTTGTACAGTTGACTGAACCAACCATCTTACAGGAGCAAATTTCAGTTTAGCAACCATATATATGCACTACGAGCTAGTAAAACAGAGATCATCTTTATGTTGTAAGCCAAGAAAAATAACATCCCTTTAGCTAAAAGCATGAAGGGAGTCAGAACCCAATCACCAATAAAAAAAAATGAAGAGTAAATTCACAGGCGAGGATCGAGGGGACAACCTGCTCATGGCCGCCGCTGCCGTGGCGGTGATGACGCCGGGACTGGTACTGCTGCTGCTGGCTGCCCCCGGCACCGTTCATCTCCTCTAGTCCCTCCTCCGGCGAGGAACAGATCGGAACCCAGCGCGGACCGAGCCTGCGCACATATTGATCCACGGATCGGCAGATTGAGGATAGCAAATCGATCCACGGAAGCATGTACCCTGAGTAGAGCAACCCTAGCGATGGATTGAGAAACAGGAGGCGGGGTTGGGAGATTTACCGGCGTAGGAGTCAGTGACATCGACGGAGCCGCAGAGGAGGTGTCGAGGATGATGCCGACATGGATGGTCCGCCTCGACTTCCTGGCCGGGCGAGCACGAGAGGGGCCGGGGCTGCGCAGGCGCTAGAGTTGAGGGGGCGAGGGGCGTTGCTCGCGCGGGGGTGAGGAGGAGGGCCGCCGGGACCTGCTGCCGTCATCGTGCTGCGCCCTCCACTGCCTCGGGGAGAGGAAGGAGCGGTATTTTTTTTTTCTTTCCATGGGAGATCGCACGGGGGGAGAGATTGCCGGTGAGGGGGAGGACGCCCTCACCTTCCAAATTTGACGCGCGAAATTTGAGGCTGGGATCGCACTTTCCAATTTTTATCGCATCACCAGGAGGGGGTCGCATGTGAGGATGGCAGGCGGACAAACTAAAAATTATCGCATCATTAGGTAGTCTTCGTTTCGTTCTTTTTCATGTTGTAGAGATAGAGATATCTTCTCAACTTTAACCATCTATATAAGGTCTACGCACTTGCCAAACTATTGT